>CAJVQA010010797.1:0-11161 GCA_910591915.1 Cetraspora pellucida | reverse complement strand
GATTAAAAATAATCGATATATATCGATTAGTTGCTATATATCAATATATATTACTATCAATATATAACGATTATTGATATATAATAATTTTAAACAATTATAATTATTATCGATTAGTAATGATTTTTATAAAATTTGTTAAATTTTCTTAAATTTTGACATATATTTTCTCGATAACTACTAATCCAAATTGGCTCAAATTTTTACTATATATAATATATATATTCAACTATATTATATTAAAATTTTAGCTAATTTGAATTATTCATTCTTGAAAAATTATTTGTAAACCATAGTTGATTTTTTTTTAAAAATTAACTATCATTTACAAACAATTTATCAAGAACGAATTATTCAAATTGGCTAAAATTTTAATATTATATAGTTAAATATATATACTATATATACTAAAAATTTGAGCCAATTTGGATTAATAGTTATCGAAAAAATATATGTTAAAGTTTAAGAAAATTTAACAAATTTTTGTTATATATCATTAGTAATTACTAATAATGATATCCTGCAGAGGTACTATATATCAATAGTAATTTAAGGATTACTAATAATATATAACACCTTTAAAAACTTTCCTGATCTACTTCTATTTCTATAATTACTTGTCTCTATAGCAAATACTATACCAAATTCATCTCAACTTCAAATACTAACTATAGTTAAGCTACTGAATTCACAACTGCTTATATCAATAACAACTTCAAAAAAATTAACAAAACAACTTAAGAACTTATAACTAAGCTTTCTTCCTCTACTAACAGTATTCCTTCATCTCTTACATCTGATATACATTATCATACTTGTCTTAAATGCTCTCTTCCAATTGGTTGTATCAAAAAAAATAAGTATTATTATTCTATTGAAAAATATATTTGAAAAATAATAAAGTCTATTATTTTATTTATATAATTGTCTTATTTCAATATGAAGCTAGTTCATTTAAAACCAAAAAAAACTTTATTTAAACTTTTCAAAACATCTTATATGAATTTTCTCAAACTATCAATCTTCTTACTGCTTCTTTTTACCAAATCTCAACTTTTTCTGATCTTATCAATTCTTTCTTTTCTACAACTACTAATACTAATCCTATCTCTAACCAATTTCCTATTACTAATATTCTTGATATTTCTAATCTAAATCTCAATAAGATCAGTAATATGAACCAATTTGAAAATATTTCTAACAAATTTTTTTTTTAATCATATTCTAGTGTTTTTAAACTAAAATCTAATCTTACATATGACTAAGTTGCAAATTTTCTTATTACTAAAGAAATACAATCTAACAAAAAGCTGTAAATTTTATTTTCTCTTTAATTCTTCACCTTTCTTAAAAAATTTCTTTATGATTTTTATCCTAATAAGGAAATTAAGTTAGCTACTGCTATACAACCAGTACTCAAAGCATCATTCTATTATATTATTTGTATTATGGCTGAATAATAATCTGAATTCTTAACTGATCTTATCTACAACAGTAATCCCAATATTAACAAGAGTGCTATTATTTTTTTGACCTTCTTGAATCTACTCTAAAAAATCTCATCCTTAAATTTACAACTATTCTTTTTACTAAACTTAATTACCTTAAAATTTTTGCTTTACCTATTACTATTCTTTTATATACAGTTTATAATTGTTTTTAACTCTATCTTAATCTTGCTTGCTTATATTTTTTTTTATTCAACAACTACTAATCAATTGATTACCAAAAATTTGCTAAAGACTTACAGCTTAGACCCAAAAGATTTAAAATTGAATCATTTATTCAAATTACAAATCTTAATCAAAAATATCTTATAATTTAATCTGATGCTAGATTTAATATTAAACTCTTCTTCAATATTCCTAAAACTCTTTTTTTAGAAAGATTTTGTATTCCTTTACTAAAAAACTCTTTTGACCACTTCAATTCTTGGTTTGAAACTTACTACCCTCTTTATAGTAAACAATTCTCTTCAAATATTAACAAAGAAAAAGTTTGCACCTCTTTTAGAATTCAATTTCACCAACATTTTATTCTTCAATTCTTCAAATATCTTCTTGAAACCTATACTTTTAAAAAACCTAACTCACTCTATGAATAATATGAAGAAGCATCTTGTGTTACTAACTTTTATTGTCTTACTTGTGACAACAAAGAATGTTAATACCTTAATAATAAAAAATTCCATAATAGTGCCAAACTTTTTAATGATATCTTAACCAAATCTCACTTATTATTCCTATCTTAGAATGATAAAACATGGATTTACCCAACTCTTAATGTTATACTATTCTATAAAAATAAAGAATTTGCAACCTTACTTGATCAACCTATTTTTACCAAGCTCTGAACAAACTAGCTGATCAAGCTGAAGACTTTGTTTATAAACAAACAAAGTTAAAACTAATTCCAAATATTATAATTATTATTTCTATTACTATCTTTCTTTTTACTATTAAACTGTTGCTAAAAATCATAATATACAGTTTCTGTTCAAGAAAAAGGCTATTAATATTTTAACAAAAAACATTATTGATATCAAATTTCTTATCTAAATTATTATATATTTTGATATTATTAAAAACCAAAAACCAACTTACTTACAAATTATTAAATATTTTAATAATACTATTTATTTAGCAGCTAAAAAATTCTTATTAAAAAAATTTAACCTTAACTTCTAATTAGTCTTCATTCTTGACTTCTTCTTTTTACAGTTTTCTTTTTAAGCTCTTTGTCTTTTACAACCAACATTGAAGCAGTCACCATCTTATTAAAAGATACAACCATTGTAGCTAATAAGAAGAATGAAACAAATAGACAGATAAATAAGTCTATTTATATGAAAGGCCAGAATAATGATGGTTAAACCCAATATACAGAGCAGACTATGATACCTTGCACAGCTGTGAAAGCCAAGCATATAGTGATTAACTCTGTAGAAGACAATTTTGAAAGATTATTTACAATATCTTTAATCTTCTATGATCTTCATATATACTTTAACAAATTCTTTTATTAAAATAATTTACTACTTCTTTTTTATGATCAAATTATTCAAACTCTAATTCAATATATTGATAAATATAACAACAACAAAACTGTATCTAGTATTATATTTTCTGTTAATTTATCTTATAATGAAACCTACATATACCTTTTTAATAACATTCTTTTATCAGATCATATTATTATTGTTTTACATCTTCTTCTTTTATTATACAACCTATCTTTTAGATCTAATTTCTTTAATTCTACTCCTATTATACCTGATATATTTATTAACAATTATTCTTCAACCTCTTCTAATCATGGTTCTCCTTCATCTTTAACTAATTCAATCTCACATTATCTTTATCTTAACATTGCTATGCATAATATTAGAGGCTTTAATGAACTTACCAAAAGAAAAGCCTAGCAAGACTATTATCTTAACCATAACATATCTATTGCAAGCATTACAGAAACTAAAATCTCTAACAAAACTAACCTCTTCTTTTGCAATAATAACTTCTTTACTTACTATTGGTCTAACTCTTTTATTTCTATTGAAGACACTGCTATCATGATTCATAATTATCTTAAACCTCATATTCACAATATTTATACCCATTCTGAAGATACTATAGCACTTAATATTTTCTTCTAAAATAACATCAAGCTTTGCATTAGCTCAGTGTACTGTTCATTAACTAATATCTCTACTCATCAAAACACTGTTATTAACTGGATCCAACAAGCCTCTCAACTTTACATCCACCTTATTATTTTTGGTGATTTTAATACACAAGATAATACTCACAGTTCTTCTTCTAAATACAAACTTATCAACTTTCTTAATAATACTAATATGTATGATATTGAGGCTTACTTTAACAACAAATACTCTATCTGGTTTAATAATACTAGTAGTAGTTATATTAACTACATTTGGACTGATCAATTTAATATACAATTTCTTTTTTCTTACAATATTAATAATAGTCAAATCTTGATCTTCAGTAACCATCTAATCTTTTCTTCTATATAGACATTCTTATAGCAAATTTTTATACAAACATATTAGTATTAGTTACTATATCTTTAACTACAAGGCTATGTCTACAAAGGACTAGAAATTCTTTGCAGATATCTTATCTCAACAACTCTTATTACACAAAACTATTATCAATAATAAAACTAATAAAAGTATTGAAACAACTTGGCACAAAATTCAAAGCTTTATTATTTATTCTGCTACTTATACTATCTCTAATAAAGTTTCTTATAAACACAACTACAATTATTAATACTTACCTTACAGTACCCTATTACATTTATCACTTAAAAAACTTGGTCACACTATCAAACTTGTTAAAAAGCTTACTCAATATTCTAATATCTTCAATATCAATTAAAATATCTCCCAAATTAACAAACAGTCTTAATGTAACCTTCAACTACTTGACTCTACCAACTTATCTTGTACTTAACCTTGACTTCAACATGCTTACTATATCTAAAAACAACTTTTTTATACTTGTCATCTTGAAAACTCTCTTCTACTTCAACAACAAATTAACAAAGCTATTGACAAAAGATGTATTACTCTTACAACACATTCTACTCAAGCTATTAATAACATTCTTAACTATTACTATCAATCTGTTTATTTCTCTAATATAAAACTGTCTAATAAGCTTATAAATGATCCTCTACTTATTAAATAGCATGTTCAATTATATTTTTATGACTAGACTGGTTTTAGACCTATTGATAAAACTCTCTTTAATACCTTTTAGCAACAATACTATCTCTTACTACCTTATATCAATCTAACTTGATACCAATTTTTTAACTTTTCTATTACAAATGAAGAACTTTCTTAAACACTCTCTTAGCTTTCTAACAACAAAGCCTATGGTCCTATAGGTATTAGTTATGAAATGCTCAAACATATTAGCTCTGAATGCACTTCTGCCATTACTAGTCTTTTTAATTGTTGTTTTCTTGAAAACAGAATTTCTAAACAATAGAAACATAACAGAATCTACTCTATTCTTAAATGTAACTTCTTTGACAATAATCTTAATCTTACTTGACTCATTAGTTTTGTTGAATATATTCATAAACTTTATACTAAAATTTTTACAAACAGACTAAGCACTAAATTTTTCTCTAATTCTATTTTTTCATCTTTTAATTATATTGCACTCTCTAATAATAGCATTTCAATTTCTATTTATATTCTCAATAATTTTATTGAAAATGCTATTTGCAATCATAAGAATATTTGGCTACTTTTATAAGATATAAGTAAAGCATATGATTCTGTTAACTTTACTCTTTTTAAACATTCACTTTCTTATCTGGCACTCTCTTCATCTATTATTAATATTCTTACTAATCTTTTAACTGATCACCACAACCAAGTTATTACTAATCTTGGTCTTACTCCTTCATATCTAGTTCACAATAGCATCAACCAAGATGAAACCATTACTTTTTTATTATAGTACATATATTATAATTCATTTATCTTATATATACATGCACAAGTACCTGGTTATACCTTACAATTCTCTTGGATTACTAATCTTAAACATTGAACATTCAACTTATTACAAAAACAATAATTTGTCTTGGCATATATGAATGATACTCTTTGGATTGCTTTATCACAAAATAAGTTTTCTAATATACTATTCATAGCTAAATCATTTTATACTATAACTAACATTCAAGTTAACTTCTTAAAATCTATTCTGGTTACCAATAATCCTCTATCTCACTATACTTTTATTTCTTATAATAATAATAATCTTTTACTTTACTCTCCTAAACAATTCTTTAAATTTTTAAATTGCTGATTTATTTTGGACAATAGGCAATCTAAACAAACAAAACTACTTATTGCTGAATCCTTTCAACTTATTCAAATTGATAAAACCAAACATATCACTAACTTGTATACTCATTATATTATTAACACAGTTATTATCTCTATTTTTGAATATTATTTTCAAAACATTGTAGTTAGCTAGCTTATTTGTAATAAAATCTTTACTCAGCATATTGGATTTGTTAAACTTAAAGCTAAACTTTGCTATACAATACCCTCTAGCACTCTTTTACATTTCCAAATCTACAACATTAAACATATCTAGAACATTCAACTACAACACTATATTTCTAACTTTTTTAAACAACTTAATAATCCTAACTTATTAGATATATCAACTCTCATTCAAATTCAACAATTACAAAACAACCTTTGATTTTTTACCAATATCTTTTTATATTCTAATTCAATTATTGATAGTCTCAACCATCTAACTACAAACTTTAAAATCATTTAGCTTATTAAGCATATTGGCTGGACATTTTCTACTAATCCAACTTATAATATCCCATATACAGTACTCTTAATAATAGAGCTATTTCTCTTAAATCTTTTCTCTTATCTTATTCAAAATATCCTATTTTTAAAAAACAACTTAGATATCACAAACTACTCTTTCTTAATCAACTTACAATATATGATAATTCATGTTTATTATACTAGCAACATATTTCTTCTAGACTAAACAAACTCCCTAAAGGTGTTATATCTCAATAGTTTATTATTTTTGAAGACATTGCTACAAATTATTCTTACTAATATACTTTATATAATTACTTTAATTTACCTCAAACAAATTATTTCTCTTATAATACTAGTTACTTTATCTCTAATATCAAATCTTGGCTACTTACTGTTCTTAATAATCAAATAATTATTGACAAGGCCAGAAGACATAATACCTCTACAGGCTTTACCCTTATTATTTACTAGTACTGCTCATACCAGTCCCAGTTTTTAAATCTATATCCTACTCCTTCTTCTACTATCATAATATGTTCTGAATATCAACTTAATTTTAATACAATTACCAACAAATGCATTATCTTTATTCTTACAAACCTAGTTACAAAACTATTCTGCTGTATCAATTCTGACAAAACTCTTAGTCTACATGCCAACTTTTTTGATATTGCATACTCTGTAGCTATTCGACATTCTTTACATATTTTATCCTTTCCTTTAGTAATAATCAATTCACAACAATTATTTTACATCTTTCAGTTTAACCAACTTACTAATAGCTTATAGTCTATTACTAATTCCAACTACAATCTAACTACTATTTTATTTTATACTAATAGTTTTGTTATTGAGCTTGGTATCTCTCAATGCTCTATAGACATAAGTTGGATTTAAGTTGATAATTCTGCAACTATTTACTCATTTCAGACACAAGTTAAACTTTGGTCATGTTCTTTTAAAGCTAAAATTCTTGCTATTCTCTTAGCAATTATAACTGCTCCTAGAAACTGTTCTGTTTACATCTTCACTAACTTACAATCTGTAATCTTCAAATACTACAGTATTTGCTCATCAGCATTCAAACTCTCTTATATTCATATTTTATACTTCTCTATTTGGCAAATACTTATCAACTTTATTAACTCATACAACATTTAGCTTACTTTTCACAAAGTTACTGTACACCAAGATGACCTATTTAATAATCTTGCTGATCAACTTACTCATAGTTACCAAATACTATCTTTTTTAACATTTTTAACTAACAACCCTTACAACTCTGCCTATACTTGATTTATTACCCAATTTTCTATTAAAATTTCTATTCAATACTTTATTTGTACTATCTGTTAAGCTTATATCATAACATCTTGGATATCTTAACATCATTTTCTACAATGGTTTACTATTTCTTCTAATATCAACTAAGAAGCCACTTGGCTTTATATTAATAATAATCAAAAGATTACTAACTTTGCTCATAGCTTTTACTTCTTTATTCTAAAAACCTTTTGTGTTAAAATTCTTTTGAATAAATTATCTGTTCCTTACATTCTTCATAAATATAACTCTTCTTATTCTTTTTTTTGTCATCAATGTAATAAAACTAGCTTTTTATTACACTGGACTCTTTGTCCTTCTACTCAAACAATTTATCATTTAATCTTCAATTCTCTTAATTGCATCTTAAATACTACTGCTCTTGACATATTCACTAACCTTGTTTCTAATTTATATTAAGAAATTCTTATACTTAATAGCTTTAAATTGCATAACTCTTCACATATGCTATCTCTTATTTTTATCCTATTTGGTCTAGTTCTTATTGATCTTATTTCTACTATTCATAATATTTTTATTTTTTATTATATAGCTACTTCTCTTTCTATTAAATTTCTTCTTTATTTAAACTAACAAATATATAAACAAATATGGATTCTATATTGTATTTCATGTTTTGCACAGCTTCAAACTACACTTACTACAAATTCAACTCATAGTTCTTCTTTTAGTTTATTCTTATCTCTATTTCAATACTATATATTATTATCAAAATTGACCTTTAGACTATTCAATAAATTAAATATCATATTCTTCTCTTTTATATTATTACTAATATCTAAATCTAGGTAAGCTTTGGCCACTCTTGTAGGTTTAGATCACAGATTATACGTCTGAGTCTTTATTTTTCATATGTAATTTAAAAGCAAGCTTTTCTTTATAAAAACTTCAATTGAATTTTAATAAAGTTAAAGGCATGGTCTTACTACTAATATTTAAAAAAAAAATTAATATGTACTACTATTTTTTGTAATATTAAAATACTATTTATAACTAAAGATTATGTTCTACAACTAGCAAGAGGATTGAAATTAATTTTAATATTATGAAAAATTTGAAATATATTAAAAATTATTTCTAATAATTAAAAAAACATTTTAACCAACATAGAAGAAATAACAATAATACTAGCAAAATAATAAGTAAAAATTGATAAAAATATTCTTTAATTTAAAAACTTCATTCTTAGGCAATATTAACTAATACAATACTTTTATAATTAATGAACAATTTTGTTTTTTAGATATAGTGACTTAGTGAAATAAACAGGTTGTCAATCTCCAAATAGCAAGTCTAGAGTTCAAATCCTAGTGATAGTGAAAATTTGCAATTTTTTTTGTATTACAGTTAACTGTCTTCTATAATTAGTTAAGATTAGATATCTGTTATCTATGTTATACCAGTATAACTAAAAGATTTAGGTATTTGTACAACCATGTATAAAGAAACACAAACTGGTACTAGGTAGTGTAAACCTATGATAAGACCTTAGACTATGTAAATTACAAAAACCAGATAAAAAAACAAAAGCTTACTTAAAAGACCCAAGTAGAGAGATAACTTAAACTTTTAACAATATTATTATAAAATTTAGATCTATAAAACAGAGCTAAAATTTATAAAGCTAAGCAAAGAACCAGTCTTTGAAAAGGAGCTAAATAGAACTAGTCAGGCTGCCAAGATCTGTTTTGAAAAAAAAAATTACATGCTAGAAAATATGTAAACCAGAAGTACAATTACAATTTATCTTTTTAGACTATCTGGTTTAGAAGTTTAGTAGAACTTGAATTAAATACCAAACTAGTAGAAATATATTGTAAAGTTAGTACTAGGGTTGGGGTAAACTCTACAAGAGTATAGCAGTTTAATAGTATATTCTAACTGCAAATGTTAGTCTTAGCTATAGTAATATCATAAGAATAAGATACAGAAAATTCTGAAAGGTTTAGTACAAGGTTAAAGGTTTTCTATATGAGTAAACTGCTTTAAAAACTTAGTAACTATGGCATATTTTTACTAGAATTAGCTAGAATCTTTGATAGACAGAAGTAGATAAATAAATACAAGAACTAAAATATTTAAATAAAGAATCTACAAGCAGGTTTTAGTTATAGCAGCTAATGTAGAACCTTTAGGTGGACTACTTAAATTAGACAATAATTAAAGTTGTACAAGTGGCTAGTTGTATACTCTTTTTATAGTTACCTTCTATGGTTGTAATACAACTATTAGCCAAATATATTATTAATAAAATCTTGGATCACAAGTACTCACCTTAATTTTTTAAAAAAAACCAAAATTTGTTTTTTAAATTTATTAAATGTTTTATCAATAAAATTAAAAATATATTCATGTTTTCTTAATTTATTTCACAAGTTACATCATTAAATAATATTTTTTATTTTTTTATTTAACTAATTATATATAAGTTTATATATTTTTTTTAGATATCAATTTTAATTGTTTAGTTAGATAATATATAAAATATATGAAATAACTTATTCAAATATAGTAAAATATCTATAAATGCATTCTTTATAAGTGCATATTCTCTCTAAATGTATGCTTAAATTTGGACCCAAAAATATATATAACCTTTATAAATGCACTTTTTTTATTATTTTCTAAATGCACATTATTAAAGTTAGTTCTAAAGACATATATTTATAAAAATTTTACTGTTCTTTAGTTCAAAAAATGCTTTAAATTAAAATTTATATAACCATTTATTGTAAAATTTTCTAGAATTTTATACTTATAATTTTATTATCAAATGGGTTAGATAATAGAAAAAGATAATTTTTTTAAGAAATATAATAAATTAATATATCTAAATTTGAGATAAAATATCTTAAATAAATTATTAATTGTTTTCTTATTTTATAGCTTTAATTGTAACTGAACTCAATATACATTACTTTGTGCATTCAAAATCTTGCAATTTTATAAGCTATATGTTTTGTTTATTTATTTATTTTGTTTACTGCACTTATTTTAAATTTATTAATTTTAGTTAGTTTTTAAATTACATTAAATTAATAATAATAATATTATTATTATTTAATATTAAAGTCTTTGCCTTTGGGAATTAATGTTTTTATTCAAGTATTTGAACATAGATGCCTTTAGAAGCTTGTATACATAAGAGGTTACAACTAGCCACATATGCACTTTTGGCACCTAATTTAAGTAGTTTGCCTATACATTACTATACAGGTCTATACTAGGTGTTATACTTGCAAACCAACTATAGGTCTTGTCTATTTAAGGGTAGAAGTGACATAGATTATTTTTATTAGTAATTTTATAGCAAATCATATAATATTATATGATTTACATATAAAATTTTGTTTACATTACACAAATTTTCTATATAAAACTTGTGCAACCTATAAAACTTATAAGCTAACCCAGACAAACTTAGTAATATATAAAGTATTTTTTTTTTAAATAAAATAAATTATAAAATTT
>CAJVQA010010796.1:0-11162 GCA_910591915.1 Cetraspora pellucida | reverse complement strand
TTATAAAATTTTTTTATTAATTAATTAAAAAATAAAAAAGTTTTATTAGTAACATATATCAATTTTAGATGAAAATTCTAATATACCATACATAACTATATAAAAATGATCTACGTGCCCTCTACCCTTAACATTGTCTGTTTTTTTAGTATTGCTTATATTAAATTTTTTTCTTTTTATTAGAACCTTGAAGTATATTTTAATTTTTTTTTGGTTATTGATTTTTAAATTGCCACCAAGATATTGCATAAATATTATTGTGCATTGAATCATCACAATAAAATATAGTAAGCTACTAATATTTTAATACAAAGATATAATTTCACATTTACTAATTTTATTGTTTTTATTTTAGAATAAAATTGAAAAAAATTATTTATATATTTTTTCATATCTTTACATAAATCATATTAATATTATTAATTACATCATTAATTTTATAATTTATACTTGCTGACAAAACCAAAGCACTTCAAAAATAATTGCTATATATTTATAAAAAATTAAATAAAATTTGAGTTATAAATTTGACCAAACCTTTTAAATTTGTTTACTTTAAGTAACTTAATGTAAACAAACCCAAAGGATCCGACAAAACTTATAGCTCAAAATTTTATTAATAATTCTTGCTTAAATATATAAATCAAATATGTTCTTATAGTTATAAACAATATATTTGATAAAATTTTAAGATTATTTGTTTGATTAAATATATAGCAATTAATTTTTTGAAGGTTTGGGTTTTGCCAGCAAGTATACACTAATCACGGGACCTTCGAACCAGCCGAAATTGATATGTATTCACCTTTTAACCATTTTCAATTTTAGGTTTTCTTCAATTGTTGTCTATATATAACATATTGCGAACACCAACTTTCACCGAATAACCGATTTTCATCGTGATAATAATAAGTATGGCCATTACAGCATTACCGTATAAGCATGAAATAACGCAGGGGCGTTATTTTGAATAATAGACTTTAATTTAGGTCAAATTTCGAAATTACACCCCTGCGCGTTATTTCGCGCTTATATGGTATTAATTGAAAATTTAAAATATCCATTTGTCTCATTAAGCAATAATTAAATTATACCTATCTGTTTATGTGCTCGTTCGCAATTATCTACATCTCGATTAAAATTAATAACTGCACTTTTGAATTTAACCGAATTGCTTTTGGCATATCCTTGCTTAATCATCGTTTCTGTCAACTTGAATATACTCACTTCAAAATTTTATGAATACATGCCATAGGAGTTTGTTGTAAACATTTTTAATAGTGACTTGTGATATAGGTTTTTTATACGGCTTTTTATATTGCAACTTATCATAACAGTTTGTTGTATAACAAATTTGTTATATAATTATGCAATTGTTGTCTAACAGTAATATCATGGTTTTATAAGCTAAAAATAATTGCTTATAATCTTATAACATTTTAGAATAATGACTATGTAAAGGCTATGTAACGGGCTTTATAATAGCTATAGAATGGTTTTGAATATTCAAATTTATTCAAATTCATATTATGAATTGATTTGAATATTCAGTTATTCGTATATTCGATCCCAACCTCTAATTGATGGATTATCGTAAAGCTCTCGCAATATAGAATTTTCATTTTCTTTGACTTCAAGGTCCACATCCATGTGCTGAGTACCTTCATTTGAATCATTTTTAAATATTCCACTTTTTTTCTACGATAAAATTTCAAGTCATTTTTTGATTTGTTAGAAAGTAAATAAATTAATATATTAACATACCTTTTCTAATTTACGTAATATTTTCATTAAAGTTTTGACTTTGACATTGTAGGGTTTTGGAAATTTTTCAGCATAAAGCCTCATACCATTCAATAGATGTATATATCCGTTCTGATATGATAAAAGAATAAATATGTATATATTAAATATTTGCTCATTCCTGAACAATTGATATTCTTACTTACATGATCTATGCATGTGGGATATTCCTCATTCCACGCCAAAATTAAATATACATGAGCGTAATGTTGCATTTTTGGAACGGCACTAAACACGTTTTTAACCCATAAGTTAAGGCAAAAGTTGTCCATATTATTATCAGCAATTTTTTCAAAGAATTTCATTTCCTATTTAGGCATATTAGTAAATAGCTGTTCATAATAAGCGTGCCTGCATATGTACATAATAATACCTGTTCAGGACAATTAGCTTGCAATGTTGTATTGGGTAACGTGAGATCTTGAATTCTCTTGCCCTGTTTTAAAAAGTAAATAAATAAAAAATTTACAGATAGTATGCAATAATTTTAAATTGCCTTAAAGTATTTGTAAAAATAAGATAAAATGAAATTACCAGGCTAATAGGTTTAACCTTTAATTAAAAAAATAACTATTAAAGTATGGAGATACGATACTGCTCATAATTAAATATACTATCGATCTGAAAACTCACCCGCCTAGAAGGACGAATGGACGATGTGGACGATGAAGGTTGACTCGAAAATTGAGGATGGACAGAAGAATTATTGGACAGCAAGAGTTGTGGAGAATGAAGTGGAAATAAAGGTTGAGGAGGATCTTGCTGAGTAGTATTTTTCTTTTTTAAAAAAAAATAGAGATACATATAATAAGTAAATTTTCACAAAAAGAACAAAAAAAAAACTATAAAATGATATTTAATTACCCATTGTTCTCGAAACTTTTCGATGTCATAACAAACGTTTATGAAATCTACAAGGTTTTCATCATACGCGTTTAATTCTACATTCTTATATAACTCTACTCCACGTT
Organism: Cetraspora pellucida; assembly: GCA_910591915.1. Lineage (NCBI taxonomy): Eukaryota > Fungi > Glomeromycota > Glomeromycetes > Diversisporales > Gigasporaceae > Cetraspora > Cetraspora pellucida. The sequence continues at coordinate 8,388 of CAJVQA010010796.1, read as the reverse complement.
TTATATAATCCCACATATGTATCTAGAAAATATAAATATGATAGTAATATTTAATATTTTAAGCGTGCAAAAATGAATAGTGGATAGTGGATTAACCAACTTACTCCTGGAGTTCTATCATCATGAAAAATATCGGTCCAAATTGAGTAAAGTGTTTGCTCCCCTATAGTTCTGAGGTTAATGTCTTCTGATTTCATGTAAGTGGCCCATTGAAGAAGCTCACTGTATGGCAGTCTACCCGAAACCACCACCACAAATTTTTTTAACTTGCTGGAATATTCGTCCTAATGTATATAAAGGTGGATAAAAAATTTCTAAGCACACGCTAAAATCTAATTTTTATATCATACTAATTTTTAAAACAATAGTTTTAATTTCTAACCTCCGCTTTGTTAAACTCTGGAGGTACCTTTCCTTTCTTACGTCTCATGACAGTAACTGGCGCGCATGTACAAAAAAAAAAAGCAAGTTTATAAATTTGTACGTGTGTTTTGATCAGCTGATTGATCGTCCTAGGTAATATAGCAGTCAGGGAATATGTCACGACGATCGATTTTACATAAAACGTTACACAAAAATCAGATGTTTCCTTTTCGTTCGTTGCAAAGTAAAACTGTGAACCTTACTAGAAACTCGATCTTTACGCTTTAACAAAACTCGATTTTCTTGCTTTGTAGCATATATTTATGACTTTGTTTTTTTATTTTTATCTTATTTTTTTTAGGTATTATAAGTTAAAAAAGAGCATAATTTTCACCTTTATCGCCCACATTCTTTTCACGAAAATAAATTATACCGGATCTCGTTGACTCATAAGCTAGCATAAACGACAAACTGTATGGTTACTTAGAGGTATTAAGTAGTTTTCATTAATAAATTTTTGAGTTAGAGTGAATTTGAGATTTTATATTATTATTAGGCATTAGAAGTTCAATCAACTCGGATCGGTAGGCATAAACTTATTACTAGAGATGTGCCTCTCGCACGAAATGCTGATGTCATTCAATTGATTCTCGCGCGAGATAATATAAATAATTTATTATGACATCAGCATTTCACGCTAGAGGCACATCTCTGCTTATTAATATAAAAGTTATACGGGTTATATAATTTATTTTAACATTTTTATATACTTTATTTCCTTTATTTAAAATTTATTAAAGATACATTTTTTTAATCATCTTTCATAGATAGTAAATATTGTTTAGCCAAGACACTAACTAATTCCTTAACCTGCTTTTCTTTTGTAACTTTTTCTTTAGTTTTATAGATATCTTCATGCAGAATATTATATAGTCAAATGAGACCATTTCTATAAAAATTAAACATTTGCATATAACTGTCTGGTTTCATTTCTTGTGTATGTTGAAAAAGACCATGTTGTGTAGGATCAGGGTGATTAAATGCATTGGTAAGTTTATCAACAAGCTGCCATAAAGCTTCAGTATGTTGTTTAACAGCTCAATCTCTTGTACTAATTACATTGTCTCTCACAAATTCATTATATAAAAGTAGCAATCTTTCATGCTCATCTTGAATTGCTGTTATTCTTTGCTTTAGAATTACTGGATCTGATAAGTCAGATATTAAATTTTGTTTAACAAATTTCATGCCGTATTGTTTTAGGGTTTTATCAAAAGTTAAGTAATGATTTTCTCAAATAATATTTACTAAAGCAATATATTTGAATAGTTTATATTGCTGTGAGTAACACAACACTGATTCTAAAAAGGTTACAACTAATGATGTATAAATATTTTTGCTATTAGCAGAAAACAATAGTGTAAATGCTACCAAATTTTTTAATTGCATTTTCACATTATTTAAACATATTTTTACATAATAACCTTTTTAATATCCAGCTAAACAGTAATATAAAAACCATACTTTTAAGATATTATTATTACTTTCAAATATAATTTCTGTGTCTAATAGTATATTTTTATTATTTAAATATAGATTAATTGCTATTCTTATAGTAGAATATATTAATTCTAGTACTTTACAAGTTGCATGATAGTTTACGTTTTGTTTCAGCTTGTCAAGAAATTACACACCAAGTTTTCTGTCATACTATAAAGATCATATCTGCTAAACACTGAAATTAAAGCACTGCACATGGTCTTTGATGTATGTCATTATCCAAGAATAAATCTGCAAGATAAGTTTTCATTTGCATATGATTTAGTTCTTTCAAAAATAGCTGCATTACATGTTAAGTCAATAATGTCTTGTCCAAGATCTTCTAGATATATATCAATTGACTTGAATATGGCAGTGTTGCTATCAGGTGCTAGTCCAGGTTTTAATATAACAATATTTAGTAGATTTATTTGATATACTGACTCTATTTTAGAAGCTATTTCTTCATTAATTTCTTTAATACTGAAGTTTTTTTCATGTTTATCTAGTAACTGTTTTATGATTTAATCAAAATTTTTATTCTATTCAGATGTGAATGCTGATTGATCAAATAGATTTTCTTGAGGTTCTAAATTTTCTTGAACAAGAGATGAAATCTTAAACGAAAGCTCAAACTAGAACACTATTCTTAAAGTAGAATGTATGGATTGCCAGGTGACATCGTATATATTTCTATACTTAAAGACAATATTCTTAAAATCGATATTATCAATAACTGCAACATTCTATATGTTGGGACCTTTTATTAATTTTGTTAGTAGATTTGATTTTTTAACATGCTTCTTTTCCAATCTCGTCTCATGTTTCCATATATGAGACATAATGTGTACTGCATTTAGAACTGCTTGTAAAGAAGATATTAACTTAGACTTTTTACACAAAGAAGCTATGGTATAGGTAAGCCATATTTTCTATGAACGAAATATTATTGTTAGAATAATAGATGCAAGAAATAATGTGATTTTTTTATAGGACTTATATCAAATTCTGACGCCATTTTTTTGTATTGTCTATTTTTCCTTTCTCTTACTACATATTTTTATTTTTCAATAGATTCGATCAATTTATCAAAGAAACTAGTAAGAGCTAAAGGAAAACTAGTATAATATTCATCTAATAATAATGGATTCTCTAGTTTATTACAGTTTTTTTCAATGTCATTGCATGAGTCACACATTGACTTTCCTAGCATTTCTCCAAATTATTTGCATTCTTCTGCTTTTATTTGCTTTTTATCTGTAGACGAATAATGTTTGAGTTTATTAATTTTTATAGCGATTTTTATGAGTAATAGGCTAGGTAAATTATGCTTTGTATCAGTAGAGAATGATGAACTCGATTTTGGAGATTCTAATAATTTTATCATATGCTATAATATTGTTTTCTTTTTTGCTCTTATCTTAAGAATATAAAAGATTTGATAGCTAATTTGAAAAAATCTCAAAATGTAGTTAGTGTCTTCATTATATAATTCATTATCAACACATGTTTTAGATGTATTTTCTGATCTTTGATGTATATGAAGATGCCCACCATTGCTTTCAAAACAACTTATGCAGATATATCTAACACAATTATCATTAGTAACCTTCGAAGCAATATTTAAAATTATTTGAAAAGCTGAACATAATCTAAAACCAAGGCATGGTACTTGAATGTCTCTTCTGCATATATTCTAGCAATGTTTTATACAATTATTGCCTTTACTAAAAAACTTCTTATATTTGTTGCAGAGTAAACATTTTTTTGTATGAATTATACTTTTATTAACATTTCTTATTTGTTTAGTACTAGACGAATGAAGTTTGTTATGATTAAAATTAAAATGACTAGAACAAACTCCTAACTCAGTAATATCTAAATTTTCTTCTGGGGTTATTTTTATTTCCCAAGTTTCAATTAACTAAGATCATGATATTAATTTAATTGTCGAATTGCAGCATTCAATCTCCTTCTATGAATTATTGAAAATGATACAGAGTAACCATTTTTTCATTTTAACCTCTGGGATTTCATTATTCTCATCATCTTCACTATCCTCAGGTATTATATTTTTAACATCACCTTCTTTATTTTGTATTATCTGATCTTCTAACAAATTTTTTACTTTTGTTACAGCTAGATAATCATGAGTAAATTCTTGATCATTTTAATCTGTAATCCAATTTTCTTCTAGGTTCTTAAGTCTAAAATAATAATCATCTATATCTTAGTCTATATTCATAGTTTCTTCCAGATCTTCAAGCCTAGAGTAATCGTCTATATTTTGATCTGTGATCAAAATTTCATTTAGATCTTCAAGTTTTGAATTGTAATTATCCATAGAAATTAATTACAGAAGTAGATTTATTAAGAAAGCTTTGATAAATATTTGTAATTAATAATTTGAGATTTTGGATAGAAGTCTAACAGACATCTTATTTATAATGAATTCAATTAACTATAATAAATATTTCAGAAATGTGTTTTAAAGAAGCATTTTAAATATATTTGGGAAGAATGTTTCAGAAGAGCTTTTAAATATTGGGAAGAGAGACTTTTAAAAGGCATTCTGAAGTGATATTTGAAAAAATATGTGTAAGAAGAGTGTTTCAAATGTGTTTCAGGCAAAGTTTACTAAAATTTATATGATTAAAGATAGAATAACACTTTTACATTGAATATTATAGATTACAGATAAGTTTTAACTATTCAGAATTAAATATTTTTTACAAGAAACACAGAGTGAATATATCAAGAAATAAACACGACACAAGAATGTTAATATTATTCTGATAAAGCATATTTGCTACATGCATTTTATTAATATAAGTATATAGTATTCTTTATTTAAATTATTTATATACATTATACTTTATTAATTCAAATTTATTCTGAAATTATTTTATATCTAGCTTGCAATATCTGTCATTAAATAACCATGGTATAATTTATTTCTATAATGCATATTATTACAACTAAACTTTTTACTAATTATTACTTTATTATAATGTAAATTAGACTAAACAATGGAGATTAGAGACAGAGATAGGAGCTTGTCCTTTTTTGTTTTTTTTTTGTATACAGGCGTGAAACTAGTACTGAACAGTAGAGATTGGGTATTGAGAACTAGCCTGATAATATGCATTAGTTTTTTTTTTCATATTATCTTCTTGCTATAAAGTAATATCAGTGCCAGGCAATAGAAATTGAGCATGTATGAGGATTTGGAACTTGTTCAAAGACAAATGCTAGTTTATTTTTCTATTTTCATTTTTATTTTCTTTTCAATTAAACTAACTTTCTTTTCCTTTTTGCAGATTTGGTTCTAAGATTAGCATTGCATTGCAAAACAGAAAATACAGTAGCTAATTCATATGGTGGATTTATATTTAGTTTAATTAATTTAGAATAGTTTCAATATTTGTTTGGTATAATAAATTTATTAAATAAAATTATCTTTATTTTTTTTTTTAAAGTATTTGTATGTTAATTTATTAATAATAGTGGTTTATTACAAACTAATTACATAATTTTAATAAATGATAATTAATTAAAAAAATGTATGAATTTCTGTCCCATATACAAAACCCGACTGTTGTTACATTACAATGACTAAATATGATCTCACAAAACCCTAACCCTAATACTAATTTCACATTCTAGCAAAGCTAAACCTGCAAAAAAATAATTAGAACAACCAACAAACTGTTGTTTATTTATGCTAATTCTTAGTTTTTTGTCACAGAAATCAGCCCTACAAAAAAGAAGAGTTAATTCAACTAAAAAGAAAATTAAAAAAAAAAATGAATATTTACAAAAAAAAAATACTGATACTTATCATTGAACTAGTTCTAAAATTCCTAATCACATCTAATTTTCATTACTCAGCACTAATTCTACCTTCTGATAAAGTTCAAACTTGTAAAATAAAAGAAAATTAAAAAAAAAAGATAAGCTAGTATTTTTGTTTAAACTAGTCTAAAATCTTCATTATCAGTATTAATTGCACGTTTTAATGAAACCCAAATCTATAAAAAGAAGAAAAGTCAGCTTCAATTAAAAAAAAAAAAATCAAACAAAAAGAAGTAGAAATAGTACTTATTTTCTTTAAATCAGTCTTAGTCCCTAGTTATCTTTAATTATTAATGATATTAAAATCACTTTCTGAAGATAAGATCTATGAAAGTTGGTTTTAATCAAAAAAAAGCCATAATAACAAAAAAGAAACTGGTACTAATTTTCAAATCAGTTCTCAAGTCCTAATAATGCTCAATCTCCATTGATCAGTACTAATTTTAGTGAAAACTTAATTTACAGAAAGAAAAAGTTAGTTTTCACCAGAAAAGAATGTCAACATGGATCTAAGTTGAAATCCAAAACTCCTACCATGAGATCTTGCATTTTAGTAATATTTTCTATAGTCCAGATTCCAAATAGTTGGTAATCTTCAAGCTCAACATCCTTTTTTGTTTGCATATTTAACCTTTCTCCAAATTTTTGTTGTTAATAGCTCGAACTCAGTAGAATACCATTATTTAGAGAACTTTTTAAATATTGCTTTAGGGTCATATAGTTCGATCAAGTGTAAATGAAATTTTCTTGAAATTTTTATAATAAATTTTCAAAATATGATCTACATTTTTACTATAATCAGACACTTATATTTACTGTCATGTGACATATTCCCTGACTAATAGTATAGGATAGTAAAAGACATTCAATCAATACATATAGGCATAAAGTGTTGTACATTATATAATTTAATATCATGGTGCAGCACTATATATGATTTATACTAATTAAGATTTTTCAATTTTTGTTGATCATTTTATTGAAAAAAATTCAGCATAGTAATTTACTATTAAAATCACATATTTTCAAAATGTTCTAACTCTAGCTCTAGTAAAGCAAATTCAATTTTGTAACTTGCAAATGATATATGAATAGAGTAATTTTAAAACTATGTTAAGACATTTTTTAATTTATTTTATTAATATAGCTAAATTTTCAAATCTTTTTTTAGTTACAAATTTAAATAGTAAAATATTTACAATTTATGAGTTTAAACTATAGAGACCTGAAATATTTACTTATAATGCTTAAATGTCTTAACATAGTTTTAAAACTACATTATTCATATATCATTTACAAGTTATAGAATTAAATTTGCTTTACTAGAGCTGGAGTTAGAATGTTTTGAAAATATGTGATTTTTTTAAAAAATTTATAATAGATAATTTATTATAACAATTATGAAAATCACATATCTTAAAAACAGTCTAACTCCTGCTCTAGTAAAGCAAATTCAATTCTGCAACTTGCAAATAATATATAAATAATGTAGTTTTAAAACTATGTTGAAACATTTTTTAATTGATTCTATTAATAAAGTTAAAATTTCAAATATTCTTTTAATTACAAATTTAGTAGTAAAAGATTATGATTTATTAAAGACCCAAAATATATACTTTTATATAATTCTTTAATATCTCAACATAGTTTTAAAACTACACTACTTATATATTATTGGTAAGTTACAGAATTGAAATTGTTTTACTAGAGCAGGAGTTAGAACATTTTGAAGATGTGTGATTTTTATAATTTTTATAATAAATTGTCTAAATTTTTATAAAAAATCACATATTTTCAAAACATTTTAACTTCAGCTCTAGTAAAACAATTTCAATTTTGTAACTTGCAAATAATATGTGAATAGTATAGTTATAAAATTATATGAGACATTTTTTTAATTGAATTTAAATAATAAAATATTACAATTTATATTTAAACTAGAAATACTTATATGTAATTCTTTAATTCTCAATATAGATTTAAAACTACACTATTCATATATCATTTGCAAGTTATAGAATTGAATTTGCTTTACTAGAGTGGAAGATAGAATGTTTTGAAGATGTGATTTTTTATAATTGTTATAATAAATTAGTTATGAAAGTTTATTTTCAAAATGTTTTAACTTCTATTCTAAAAAAACAAATTCAATTCTGTAACTTGCAAATGATATATGAGTAGTGTAGTTTTAAAACTATGTTGAGGCATTTTTTTAAATAATTTTAATATACTATAGTTAAAAAATAAATTAAAATTTTATTATTTTTTAATTACGAATTTAAATAGTAAATAGTGCCTATTTTTAAGCCCTATATAGAGTATATATATATATGTGCATAATATTATTTTAAACTAAGCATACCAAACTACAGGCTTCACTTGAAATACCTAGCATATATTTTACATCACACAAATTATATAATAAAATTTATTTTACATTATGCAAATGTTAGTTTTATTTTAAGTAATTTAACATAAAAGGACATAACTAAATCATTGTTTTATTTAAAACAAAACTTTAGTAAATTCGCTATTATTGGTCGTCTCATTAAGCGTGATACACCAACTTGATACATTTGAATTAAAATATAATTATACAAAATTTTACATATTAACTTGCAATTAAATAAA
>CAJVQA010010795.1:0-11162 GCA_910591915.1 Cetraspora pellucida | reverse complement strand
ATTTAGTTATATATTCTAAGTGTGCCTAGTTGCAATTTGATATTTGTTTACTATATAAAAAATGATTTACGGGAAAGGGTTTACTTTTTTTTTTTCCTTTAGAAGCATCATATAATTTTTTTTTGTACATTGATTACAAATTTCAAAATTGAAATGATGTTGATTCATATTTTAAAGCTTACAGTTAATATAACAGGTTCTTTGTGATTAAAAAAAGAGTTGAACACAAGAATGAAGTTATAAAGTATTAATCTTTAGAATGTGAATTTGGAGAGAAATATAGTTTTAAAAAAAATATTAACATTAATACTCATCATAACTGACAATCAAAGCACCAAGAATATAATTAGCATATAAATCTGAATTTTTCTAAGGATTCTAATTGTATTACAGTTATTACATTTATTAATAAGCATAATCATAAACTTCATTCAGAGGTCTGCAAGTATAGTGCCAATTTCTGATCAATTGGAAAAGATGTTTTGAATGATATTAAGTTTTATACTAAAAAAAGAAATCTTTTTATTTCTGTACAATGCCAGTTACTAAAAGCCAAATACCCAGATATGATCTTTCTAGACATGGACTTTGCGAATGCTATTTAACACTTTAAATCCAAATCACAAGAGCTTAAATCAGATGCTTTACATCTTTTTTTATTTCTTACCAAAAAGCAATCAGAAGAATTAGGCTGGGTTGTAGAATTTGAATTAGATAGTAACAATCATCTGATACAGCTTTTTTGGATAACTTCTGAACAAATATCACTTTGGCTTGAATATCATAACATCATATTTAATAAAATATTGCTAAGATGAATAGGTACCAAATGCCTCTTAGTTTATTTCTTATTATAGACAATCATACCAGTTAATTTTTATATATACTATATATTACTTATTACTTATTATTACTTATTATTTTTTATTTTTATTTTATTTTTATTCTTTGACAGTCTTGTCAGAACTTAGATACAAAATTTTATTATTTAAAACATTAACTATTTTTAGTAATTTACATTTTGAAATTGCAAGCCTAGCATCATCCAAGTACAAAAACTGCACTCAAATGTGACTTGTCACACCAGTTTATGCCTAAACTGGAAGACCTTGTCAGCTCTGTTAGGAACTGAACCAGAATAGATTTGTTCCATTCTGCACTAGTTCATCTACCCTTTTACTAAATAGCTAAAAACACTTCACTTCTCTCTTTTTATCTTTAACAGCTTTCATCTTACTTGTTATACTTCACTTGTTGTTTTTTCTATTCTTGATTCTCTTTGAACTATAGCTTTCATCTTCATCTTTCTTTATCCTGCATCACTTTACCTTAAAGGTTATTTCATTCTTATCTTCCCATTTGGCTACTGTTTTGCATCTTCTCCACCATATTTCTTCTCTAAACATTTCTTCAATGATCTTGATATATAGTTTCATAGAATGTTTTGTACCTCTTCATGACACTTGCTTCACATATAATTCCTTAAACATACTTTCTATTGCTAAGCCATGTATACATGACTCACAGTGCTTAATCTTATCTGCTAAAGTTCTTTCAACAAGTATTTTGCTTAGCTCAAGTTTTGTAATCTTGCTTTTATCTACTTTATCAAGCTTTTTCCATACCAACCAGCATACTAACTCTTCAATATTGTTCCAATACTTACTGTACTCTTCATATCTAAGCAGATGCATTGATGTCTCTTGTTCATTATAGCATTCTTTACATTCATCCATCTCATATATGTCTGGTATTCTTTTCTTTAGTACCTTAAGAACTAGCAAACTATTGCTTATATACTTAACTCTAAATGTTATCTTCTTACTTGCCTCTAGTAATTTATATTTAACTCCTGTTAAACTTCTGTTTTCTTTTCACAATGCTTTCTAATCTCTTTAAATTTCTGCATTCAGTTCAAGTTCTCTAACTGCTTTTGAGCACCACCATTTAGCATCATTTATCATGTTCATTAATGTCTTCATAAATTTTCTGGTAGATATTTCTACTACTGAATCTTTTCAATATAGTATACATGGAAATTGACAGTTTCTTTCAAGTTTCAGGTCTAAGCATTCACCTAATGATGTGTCTTCTTTTACAAGTTTGTTAGCTCTTTTATTGCATACTACTCCACTATATGCTTTAATCTTGACTAGCACTAATTCGATATTTTTGACCTGCACATATCTTTGATTTTCATTACTAATCTGAAGTTTTTGGTTTTGCTCCATGCTCTGATATTAAACATAGGCTTCTTTTTTTCCAGACTTACAATTGCTGCTGAACTATCTAATTTAATTACTACTCTACTATTATTAGCTACAACTAAAACTACTATCAATACTGCCACTAACTCTGCCTTTGTTGATGATGACTATTTCTCTAATCTAACTTTACTCTCTATTATAACCTCCTTTTCATCATCACTAACTTGCATCCAACCTGCACCCATTTTACACTCTTTTTCTTCTTTTACTAATGACCTATCTGTATAAAACTTGTATTTTATATACTTATCCACAATTTTCTTTTCTAACTGCTTTAGTAGCATATTCTCTAAATTGCTGTTTAGGCCTTACATTTTCAATAAACTAATTTCATAACTATGTACTGTTATTTTTCCAACTATGGCTCTTTTATTACCTATGTCATCTTTTTCAATCTGACATCTATTGTACTTTTTTAGTTCTTCAAGCAAGACTGGTATCTTTTGCTCATATATCTGTCTTACTTCTGGTAATAATCCTATTATTGCACTCTTCTTAACCCAATATTGACACCTGCTTGTACTACTAATGTTATTCAGATTACATTTATCACATTCTATGAGTACTGAGTAACCTTTTTCTTTAACTTGTAATATGCTTTAATGATTTATTAGTACATTTTTTTTGACTACTTTGCCTACTATTGGTTCAGTATTCTCTTTGTTTACTAACACCCATTCTCATTTTCTTTTATCTTGTAATAACTTCTTGACCTCTATTTTCATTGCTATGGTGTTTATCTCTTGTATTTGTAACTTAGGATGGACTGTTCTATTTATTTGGTCTCTTATCATCTTCTGTTCAATTTTGGCAAACTATTTTGCATACTTATATATAATGCTCTAAATTTCTTCCATGTGATCATTCTTTTGCCTTCTTGATCTATTAACAAAGGACTTCTTCTGCCTTTATCTTTAAACCTATTTCACTTACTTGTAGCAATATCAGGCATGCAAGATTTCTTTTCTATATCTTTCTTAAATTACTTGCATATGCTGTATTTATCTCTTCTGATATCAGTCCTGCTAGAGCATAACCTTGTTTTACATGTATTCTTGTTATCTCACCAACTTAATCTGACTTATTTAGTCTTCTTTATAAAGAAATCACCTGACTATTAAATACTTGCTAACTTAGCACTCTACATCTTTCTAAACCTTGATGTGCAATTATGCTATTTCCTATAGTTGCCGGCAGACCTAATTTGTTTTTAATCAATCTAATTACTGACTGATGTAAGCAATTTATGCACTCTTTAAACATTCTTGCTGTTTGTAGTATGTATACCAATTTTGGTATTATGCACATATTGTTAATATATACTAGCTGACTAATAGTTAATTTCTTTGAACATAAGTTTCTTATAAATTGCTGCATAATATTTTTCACCTTTTTTTTTACTAATCTTTCATTCACTTCTATACTTAACCATACTCCTAACATTCTTGTTAGTGTACACTTTTTTTCAGTCTGTACTTAATCTGAACCTATTATTACCCATCTTTCCTCACTTCTTATACTTGAATTAATTGCCAACAACTTTGATTTTACATTGTTAATCTGAATATCATTGAACTTGAAAAATCTTTGTAAAATTTGCATAATTGCTTGCATCTTCTTCTTGCTTTTTGCTATTCAAGTTGTGTTATCAGCATAGGCTATTGCTGCTTGCCTTGTTCTTCTTTCTTTAACTCTGTTCATTTGTAAATCTAGTACTTCATATGCTTCAATTTCATATCCTAAACTTATTTCATCTTGCACTCTTCTTAAAAATGGATCATAAAATATCTGCCAAACCAACAGAAAAATTGTTTCTCCTTGTTCAATTCCATCACCTGCAACAAATATCTCTATAGTTCTAAATTCTGTTATAATACTAACTTCTTTTCTATTATATAGCTTTATTATAAATCTTACTATCTCTTCTGGCAACTTAATTCTTTGTAATGCCAAACAAAGTAACCTCATTAACACTGAATCAAACACCTTCTTTATGTCTTGCATTAACAACCACAGCTCTTTACTACTCTCTTTAGCATCCTCTTTTAACATTTTTACTATATAGATTGCTTCTTCTGTTGAGTTTCTTGGTAAGCCTGTGTAATTTGGACCTTTGAGAATTTCTTTCTTTGCTATTATTTTAGACATTCTTTTTGCCAACACCTTCATTAAGCACTTTCTAAATATCTTCAAAAGTGCAATTGGCCTAACATTACAGAGATTATAGTCTCAGTCCTCACCTTTTGGTATTAGGTATACTTGTACTAACTTCTACTTATACTGTATCTTTCCAAGCTTAAAGCACATATCTGCAAATTTTCTAAAAATTTCTTGTGTTGTTCTACTTGCATCTTTAATCAATCTATACTCAATATTTGAAAGACCAGAGGCAGTTTTATTTTCTGTTTCTCCAATCACCTTTATCTATTCCTTAATTAATATTTCTGCTCTTAAGCACTCATACCATTCTTCTTTAACTTCTATGAATGGTTCATAAAACTTTTTTGTTACTTTTCCATCCTTCAGTACATTTCTTTGTTTAAACTGCAAACTAAAATGTTCTTTTGTTTGCACTAATACTGTACTTGGTTCATTATATAGGATGTGTTTCCTTTCTCTATGTTCTAACACTCAGTCAATTCTAATTCTGTTATATGGTCTGTCTAGAATACTAGTAAGCATTCTTCCTACTTCTCCATCAATTCTTTCACATCTTCTGCTTATTGCTACATTAATTTTAGCTTTTGTATGCTTATTTTCTTCTACTTTTTCCACTAACTTTAGTGCTTGCCACTGCCTCTTTGTTAACTAACTCCATCTTGCAAGATCTGCTGCACTACTGTCTTTGATATATCTAATTTCTAGACTGTATGCTCTGTTTATCCTCTCTATTTCTGCATTGAGCTCTGCTAATTTAAGCTCAGACTTCTCCTTATTTACTCCTTTTTTAATCCTTTGTAACAATTTGCTAAGTATTATAATTCCTTTATATAGCATTGTTGCTTTTTTCTTCTTTTTGATACTGTTCTTTTCTCATATTACTTTTTTCTTTAGTATGTTTTTGTTGACTACATCTTTTATTGCATTAGATATTATGTCCTAAGCTTTATCTATATCAAAAGCATATCCTACTTCTTTAAGTGCCTTGAACTTCTTATTCTTCAACAGATAGTGCTCTAGATCAGTTTGATAATCTTCCTAATTTTTTTCATTGCCTTATCATATAAATAAATTGTTCTTGTTATACCTTTTCTCTTCATACTTGCTATGCTTTATGTCTTAACTAAGTGCTTAAAAGATAATAATGCATAAGCAATATTATGATTACTGGCTATTATAAATTCTGCATTAATGATTTTTGCTTGCTCTATACCTAGCTGTAGATCTTCTGAAACCCATATTTGATCTATCCTTGTTTGTATACCTTGTTCTAATTATGTGTAGTCTCTTAGCTCTAAATTGCATATTCTATATGTATTATCGAACCTCTGGTTTAACAACCATCTGTATAATGGAAGAGGCTTGAAGCTACTGCAATTACTACTACTTAATTTATCTAATTCACTACTAATTATATGATTAAAATCACCTATAACTATAAACTGTAAGTTGCATGTTCTTTTCATATACATTTTAACTACTAATTGTTGTATTCTCTTAGTTATATTCTTGTCATTAGAAGGAATATATACTACTATTATTATAATTTCTATTTGACTGAAGTAGAACCTTGATCCGACCAAATACTCTTCAAATCTATAAACTTCTCTAATATGTTTCTCTTATTCTTGGTTTACTAATAGCCCAACATCTGATTCTTTCTTTTTCATAACTGTCTCTCATGTCTATAATTCTTTAAAATACTCATCTTCTAAACTAAACCTGAGATCTCTACTATTACAGTTTGTTTTTACTAATCTTAAAACCTCAACTTTCTTTTCTTTTGACTACTTGACTATTGCTTTAAGCTTGATCTTATTGTTTTTTATCACATTTATATTGTGACACATTATCTTAATTCCTGTTATACTGTTATCACTTTTGTTAAGTTTATCTGACAAAGTGGTTGTCTCTTTCTACACAACACCTATGCCAACTTTCAGGAGTGATTTGGAAGTATACTCTCTAATTGTCTTCCTTCTATTTCATCTAATCTTTTTAAAATTCTGTTAAGAGTATCTTGCAAATTACTTTTTGGCTTTTTAATTGCAGTTACTCTTAGTCAAATATTATTTCTATGCTTCTCTTTATCTACACTATCTTCTCTCTTCTGATTTTCTTTGTCAGTCCTACTTTTCTTTACTTCTTTGACTTTTACAAACCTCTTGTGTTGCATATTTTTGTTTGCTTAGCATTCTTTTACTTCTCTCTTTTTCTTTCTTTCTGTTTTATCAATCTTGAAGGATCTTGCAACTTCACTCTAATCTTGTATTATAGTAATATACTTCTCTTTCTGTAATAAACTTGAGGTCTTCTTCTGTTTTGAAATACACTAATGCTGTTCTTCACTGATTCCTATTTCTGTTTACTGATATATAAACTGTCTTTGCCTTAACTGTTTTAAGTTGTCTTAACAACAATACTTCTATTGCTGTTGTTGGAATATTTCTAACTATAGCTTTATACAATGCTCTTTTCTCTAACACTTCTCTTGCAAAGGTGTCAGGAATTACTCTACATGTTTTTCCCTCTTCAAAATGTACTGATCATGCTTGATCTAGCAGTGCTTTTTTTTCATTTTTAAATTTAACTGAAAATATTGCATCTTTGCTGGTTCTATAGTTTTTCCAATCTATAAACCTAATTCTACCATAAAATTGAAGACACTTTCTTACTCGTGCTGCATAAACTTTAGCTAAAATGTCTCACATTGTATAGATACTATCTACTCTATTTCTATTTTTGCATCTTATTAGTAGTTCTTCTATATATGTTGCTTCTTTCTCTGCATTTTCTTTTATTTGCTCTCTACTTTCGTTTACTTTCTCATCTTTTTATATTTTTTTATTACTCTCTTCTTCACTATCATTCAATTTTTTGTTCAACTTCATATTCTTTACTTCATTCACAACTTGCATGCTTTTTCTTTGATACTGTCCTTCTTTTCATTCTTTTCATTCAACTTAAGTTCAGTATTTGTTTTTCTATAATACTATAATCTAAATAGCCACATTCTTGTTCTATTAATGCTTCTTTGTTCATCTTTGTTTTCTTTATTTGCTAATCATTACTTTTTTGTAGTTTTTCATTGTTTCTTGCTTGTACATATTCACAGTATTTATAAATCTCTATTAAATTTCTAAATACACAGACTAGTACTAACTCAGTGTCGATAAGTTTGGCTAATTCTTCATCTTTTCTTAAGACTTTTGGTTTATGACTTTTTAAAATTTCCTTTTGTGCTGATTGAACCTTCTGTATACTACTTCTTTGCATTATTCTATAACCTTAACAGGTATACTAAACATATAATTGCTTTTTAAGTTTGTGTTTGTTTGTTTATCTGCATGATTACATGTCTGTTTGTTTATTTTCTATTATGATTATTGTTTACTCTGCCTTAATTTTTATGTCACATGTATAATCTGCAATACAGAGTTTCTGTGTTTTTCTGTTTTTTCTAAAAAATTTCCAAAAGGACAAAAAGAACTCGAAAAGGCTATCTTTAGACTGTTATACTGCTGTTCTTTTATTTTATTATTCTAACAAACTATAACTAATTTCTTATTAGCTTTCTTTTTGCTTAGTTAGCTTTCACACTTTGTCTTGACAGTTTTTGTGTTTTTTATATTTTTCTTTCTGCTTCAAATTTGGTCGTGAGATGTGCAGAGAAAGTTTTATTTTTTTCAAATATAGTATTAATATATACAAACTAAAAAATCCTACTTTAAATGTTCTATTTGTTTAAATTATCTTTAAAACAAAATTAAAAAAAATGTTAATGCTCTAATAATAAGTATGATTAATAATATTATTACTTATTATTATATCTGATTTGTATATAAGTAATTATAAGTAAAAAATAACTGATATTTGTAAAAACAATTTTGGTCAGTGAAATTTAAACTTCAGAATTATGCTGTTCAAGTTGTATATATGAATTAATTGAATCTTAGTTATTTGTAATAAGAAATAATTAATAATAACATGTAATGGTTAAAAAATTCATAAATTATTATATTGTCTATCTTATTTTTAATACCAGATCTTGGTTAGCAGCCCAAGTACTAATATCGAATGAGTCTGTTGAATCCTATAAGTGGATTTTCCAATGTACTAAAAAAGTTACAGAAGTTGAACCATTAGTTGTTGTCACTGATGCTGATCCAGTAATGAACAACACACTTAAACAAGTTTATGAAACTACAAAATCATTGCATTGTCTTTATTATATTAGTTAAAATCTTCTAAAAAATCTTAAATCAATATTAGAAAGTACATATAGTCAGTTTATTAGTGAATTTTATTATTGTCATAATACTTTAAACAACATGTTATTTGAATCAAGATGGCAAAATTTATTGCAAAAGTTTCTAAATGCAGTAAGTTATTTAAATAGAGTTCTTGATTCTAGTCATCATATATAGATATGTGCATTTACATTTAAAGTCTTCACTGCTGAAATTCAAACTACATCTCGAGTAGAGAGATATAATAATATTATAAAGCAGGTATTAAGTAGCAGTAGTAGTTTATGTGACTTAGTCAAAGCTCTGGATGAAAGATTGGAAAAAGATAAGTTTAATTAAAATTAATATATTCTTATATATTAATATTAAATCAAATAACATTAATTTTTTTTATTTATTTATTTTTTAATTTTATTTTTTTTATTTTTATTTTTATTTATTCATTTTATTTTTTTTTAATTTCTGTTATTTCTTTTTTTAATTTCAGTTTTATTTATTTATTTATTATTACTATTATTTAGAAGCTAAATGGAACTATTTTTTTGAATATCAAACACTGTCTTCTTGTATTGGAATTGCCTCTGTGGGAAATGGAATGTTTCTTACTATTGATTATATAATATCAGAATATTTGACATCTTATATCCTTTCTGCTAAACATATCAAAATAGCACAATGTTTGTATTTTGATGCAATGCTAACAAATTTGGAAATAACTAATTTATATGATGAGATTTGGATCCTAGAGGATAACTATCTAAAGTGATATAATTATATAATTTAAAATAACATTTTGGATAGTTCTTTTATTTTATATTTTAGTCTAGATATTGGAACTAATATTAATAATTTGGGTTTATTGTATAAATTTTGTGATATTTTGAAAACTTAACTAATTAAATTTTAATAAATTCCAAAATATCACAAAATTCATGTGATAAATCCAAATTATTAAAACTGGTTTCAACCTCTAGACTTGAGTAAATTAAAATTGGATTTGAAACTTATAGTTTACTAAATTAAATTATTACTTATTGTAAAATAAAAGTATTAGCAATTGTTTTTTAGAAGATATATATGATTTAAAGCAAATTTTGATTAAGTCAATAATTGTAAAAGTCAGCCAAAAGAATATAAAAAAAATTTGAAAAATCATAGACAAGTGGCCAGAAAATAATAACAGAAACTATTTTATTATTATTATTGATTCTATTTCTTATTTATGCATATGTATGTATAATGTTTTTCATAGCATCATATGCTGTCATTATTTTTAGGTATTTTTAGTCTCAAAGGTTGCCAGGTTTCATATTAAAATAATAGCTTCACATTGGTATTATAATTCAAAAAAAGAAAAAAATGAACAATTAAATGTTATCTTTGTAAATAAGAATGCTATCTAAGTTCAGCAAGATAAAATCATACCAACAATTCCCTAACTACTCTCAATATCTCATGCAATAACAACAAGTAATTGGTGTGCAGCAGCATGACAGACTAAATATGGTGAATTATGAAGGCTTGCTTGACAAGCAGTGCAGCTTGTAGTAGAATATAAAAATGATGAAATGGCTCAATAGCTAAAAACATTTATTAGTCAAAAGAAGCATTTTTTAGCCAATAACATATAGGATAATATAATGATTAATGAATCTAACAATAGTGATATAGACAAGAATTCAATAATCATTAATTCACTAGTTACCAAACATAAGAAAAGGCCTGAAACTAAACAATATAAGTTTGCTATAGAGAAAGCAAGTTACTAATCATATGCTTGTTACACTTGTGGTAAAATTGGTTACAATAATACATGATATAAAAAAAAAAGTATTAATTCATTATAAAAGTTGTATGTGAAAATGTATTTAATATAAAGATAAAAGAATTAAGTATTTGACTATTAATAATATACATGCTAAAGTCATTTAGATATATACATGTTTTTTTATCATATTATATTTAGAAAAAAACTATTGTAAAATTTTATAGATATGCAAAATGAATAAATTAGAACATGCAATTTTAGGTTATTGATGAATTTCAAAATTTATAATACTATTTAATGTAGAATGCAAAATTTTTATAATAAATTGAGTATGTA
This sequence comes from Cetraspora pellucida, assembly GCA_910591915.1. Lineage (NCBI taxonomy): Eukaryota > Fungi > Glomeromycota > Glomeromycetes > Diversisporales > Gigasporaceae > Cetraspora > Cetraspora pellucida. Next base: position 381 of record CAJVQA010010795.1, on the reverse strand, counting down.
ATAATTCTAGTACAACATAATAAACTGTATTAAACAATAAATTTTATGTAATTTTTTAGGTTTATACAAGAATGGTACTGAAAATATTTTGGTATGCTAAATACTTTTGATAAATTCATCCTGCTAAAAGTACAAATCAGAAAGTCCTATCAGAAATCATAAGCCATATCAGAAGGCCCTATCATCAAGACAAGTATTTGATTTATTTACTTATCCCTTAAATTGTATTGCATGCAAATTCGTCTGCATCTTTTTTTAAAAAATTAATTTTTATAATAAAATTTTAACAATTAATTTTAGCAAAATATTTTCTAAATAAAAAACATTTTTAAAATTCTACTTTATAAACTTAGTTAAGAAACTTTTTTAATTTTATTAAAA
>CAJVQA010010794.1:0-11163 GCA_910591915.1 Cetraspora pellucida | reverse complement strand
AGACCTAGTTTTATGCAACATGCTATAGTTACCTAACACTTGCAGTCACAGGGGTTACCTGTTTAACCGCTACATTATACTATTTCTACCCTTGTAAAGTTCACTAGAACCCCAGTACCTATCATCGTGACGTCTTCTCCATCATCCCTTACTAACTGCTACTTAGGACTAACAAAACTCCCCTGACTTCCAATTCAGATAGCCCAGTATGGTATACTTATGTATCCTTTTCCTTTAGTGATTCCGGTAGCCTGGTTGGTCATGTGCTTCTCTACACATCTTGACATTCGGTTTATCTGCCTATCCCTTTGAGAGTGTTTTATGAGCTTCTATCAGTTTGACTATATCATTAAAAGTTCATGCTACCTCTTTACTCGGGAATTTTTAAGTAGGCTTCTGACTCTTTAGTTCTTTAGTTTACTGCACCCAGTGGTCTTATTGTAGGTTTGCACTGAAGTCTTATGCGACACTGGTTATTAACATTCCTCTATGTACATGTAACGTTACACTTGGCATAGATGCCCCGAGCTCCCATTTGAGATGGTGTGACTTAAGGTTACAGATACACAAATCCAACTGATCATCAAGAGACAGTTTGCCATAACACAGGTTAATTGCCAAATTTTATCGTAGGTGGGATTTGAACCTTAGACCTGCCACTTGGAGGATGACAACCCAACCACTACACTAGGATCACCATCCTCTTGTACTGAAGTTTTATGCAATACTGATTATATATTTCTCTATGTACATGTAATATTACACTTCATATAGATGCCCTGAGCTTCCAATGTTAATAGAACCCAACTTGGTATACCTGAGTTACAGCTACATGAAGCCAACCAATTGACAGGAAACAGTTACTATAACACAGATATAATTTTCAAATTTTGTCATAGGTGGGATTTGAACCTTAGATCTGCCACTTGAAGAATGACAACCCAACTACTACACTAGAATCACCATTTTCATATATACAATTTTTATATAATTAAAACTTTTGTAATATTATATATAACACTTATATTTTACAATTAGGTTACTTTTCAAGAATTTTTTTAATTTAAATTTGTACATGCACTTAGACTTGTTTTACAAAACTTTATATAATCTTTTAAGATTACAAAAACAAATCTAGTTTTTGCTTTCAACCTATTTTAAACTGTTAACCTTATTTGTAAGAACCTAAAATCTTAATTACTAAGTTACAAAACCCAAACCCTATTAGTTATTATAATAAAAATACAAAATTACTAAAATAAAATAGAATTTTTATTTAATAATTACTAATAAATAGAATGTCTGTATATATATATGCAAATTCTGGATTTTGATTGATTAACCGGAATGTTCAGATCAAAGCAATAGAACTATATTTTGCAAATAAATTTCTTCAAACTTTAAATAGTTTCTATTTGACTAGTTATATCTAGATACTATTTAAAGTTAATTAAAATTATATATTTTATGTATATTTTTAGTAAATCAAAAATAGTTATTTAAAAATAAACAATCCAAACCCTCTAGTTTAGATTAATTTTTTTCAATAAATGAATATTATATGAATATAAAAATTTATAATAATATTAATTAGACAAACTTTTCCCATAGTATGTTCAATATATTTTATACAAAAACATACATTTCTAAAACTATAAAACTTCTCATCTATATTCGTAAAATGGCGTATAATAGTGCAATTTCAATTTTTAGCTTAATTTGGTCTTTATTTAAAATGACGCACATGGCAGTTATTTCGCGAAAATATGGTAAAAATCATCGAAGTATATGGTCGAAATTTATCTGCACATTGTAATCAAAATTAATTCGTCAAAATATAAGTAATCGCTTAATAAAAATCGTCGAAACTCATCTAAATTATTTTTGGAATTTCAGCTAGTATATTAGCCCAAGCCTACTGGCAATTTAATTCAATTAGCCAACCAAGCAAACTTTATCTATGTAGTGTACCCCTTTATAATCAAAACGTTGCCAAGAGAAAAATTTGCAATAACTAAGGTCCTTTCTCGTTAATATTTAAAACATACATACGTACATATTTGTGACTAGAACACAGATCAAATTACATAATATCAGTATTATATTACAAATTTTCGAAGGTCCGATAAAGAGAAATTTTAGGTTTTTCCTTGCTGCACACATTTTATTTTCTACAGAATCAGATAAATATCCGAAGCAATATCAGTAATACACGATTTTAATAATTCGATTGGGTCTCAGATTGAGAAAGATGTATGAATCTGTCATGTCATTTTTGAATATATATGCATATTTGAAGTAGAAATGTCCCTCGTTATGCTTCAGACCAGTCATATAGAACCGGTTAACTGACCAATAGATAAATGCACAAATACTTGAAGTAGTCTATATATATGTCATACGTCGGAGTAAACTATTTTAGATTTAGAATATCCTTGGGTTGAAACAGGGACTGAATACTTTTATTCCGATATCAATTGGCCAATCAAAACTTGCATTAGTGACTAGATGCAAGTTTTGATTTGTTAATTGATATCGGAATAAAATGGAGTGGAAGTATTCACCGTTCCCGGAATTCCCAAGTTGATACTGAATCTAAAAGCAACTTAAATTTGATACTGAACTGTAATAAATATGTAATTGATTGACGTAACAATAGTTAGAGTATATTACATCATTTGGGTCCAAATACCTTAACAGCAAATCGGCTAATCGACAACGTAAATCTTAAAGGCTCGCGATTTCTGTATTAAAGTTTTACGAGATCTGGCAAATACAATAATGGAAATGTAAAAGAGCGTTATTGGCAAAAATACATTTGCTATACACGATCCTGAAACACCAGCGAACCCTATGATTTACTAAATTTGACTACTATTTGCGTTCGTTGGGTTCTGCCAAGTTTTCAGAATTAGATAGTATTCCTTTAATGCCTATAGGCGTTAGCATTTGAAAGCTTCTACTGTGCATCCTCCACAAATAAATAACCTTAAATATAATTGCAAAAATAAAAATTATTGTAAGTATAAAAAAAAAAGAATTTTGCTTTGTGGTAGTAGTTGTTACACTAGTAACCATAAATGTAAAAAAGTTATGTAATGCTTCAATTAATTTGTGATGTGCTGCTATCGTTATGAATGAACAAACCTTATTTTGAGTTCTTTAGCAACTTGAATATGATTTAGAACTCTAATCTATATAAATTTTGATGGTAAGTTACCAAAATGATAAGTTGCCGGTAAGTTACCATGATATTAACCTATATTTTATTCTGAAGTTGCCGTGTTTTATTAATTACAATCACGAACATTTCCGATAATGACTGGTAACTTACCACGGTACCCATGTTTATTCAAAATCAACCTAAGTGGATTCTAAACCATAATAATCCCATTCCGATGCACTATATATACACTAATTAATCAAAGAGGTATGTGCATATATAAATATCAATAGTACAGATTTATGCATAAAATGTAAAATCTATCGTATAAATCATATTTACTATATACAGTATATAATATTTATTAATAATTAATTTACCTAACATACTGATACTCGAATTGGCTGTCAACAATTGGGTATGATAGAATGTGACTCAATTATTATCCAATTGCTTGATAACGGAATGTTAAAAACCCAATTTAGGCACCCGTTTACGGAACACTAAGTTTTGCGAAAAACGACCAACGTAACCTTAGAACTAATTTTCTCCATTAACTCCTATTTGATGCTTGGAAATACTTTTCTTGATTGGACGAAATTGATTACAAAATTCTGCACTGACAAGAAAAAACAAAAATACGACAAAAAAACATATTAAAACTATAAAACATATTATTAGTTGTGGTATTAAGGCAAAATAAAATATAGATACCACTAAAATTTTGCAAGAAATTTTTTTTTATTAAGGCACAAAAGGTGGTTTCATAAATAAAATTACTAGTTACCGACGATTTTTGAAAATATTCGATTTTTTTTCGTCTTTGTTACATCGGATCTTACAATTGGTGACAATATTTTCATACATCCCGGATGACTTTAAAATGTTTTTTTAAGATGTTTTAGAATATCCTCACTGATATTGATATCATGAATAATAATTATGATATTATAAATTCGAAGAAACATACATATTTCGATCAGAAAAACGCACGTACACACGTGATGCCGATCTATACAAAATCTGTTCGCAGTGATGTACATTTTGACTATCCAAAGCTTTTTTGAAAATGTCCAAGATCTGAAATATTAATTTTAGCCTTAATTATTTAAAATATTTTTATAAAAATATATTATTATACATTCCGTCTAATGTTCTACAACTTTAATTAGAATATTAAAACAAGTTATCATAATAAAATTTTCCAAATGTTCAAAAATGTTCAAGTACACATTTTTACATATAAAATACCTCAACAGTACACAAATAATTTGGTATCCCTCATTTAATATATCCCTTTGACCGTGTATAGAAGACATTCCCGTGGTGTTAAATGATTGCATAAAACTAATGGATGCGTCATTTCCACTATAATTCTCAGACACTTTTATTTCCCTGACTCAGAGCAGCGATTGTCGGACAATAACTGGCAGATCCATTTTAGTAGGTTACACTACATATAACCAAATAAAAACTTAGATTTTTAATTCCAAACTTTTTTCGAGTCCCGATACATTGAAAATTTAAAATATAAATTTACGAGGTTTTGGCTAACAGCACTAACATATGAAGTCAGATTTTTATCGATTCATAAAACAATGTTCCTAAAACTTTTAGAATTTATCGTATTTTCGTTTTATATCATATCAAGTGTAAATGCGCTTTGGCCTCTTCCTCAATACTGGAATAAAGGTTCAACAACCCTTTCAATCTCTTCAGATTTTTCTCTAAAACAAACTCTTAAAACTGATTCCTTACTTAATGGTCAAACAAAAAAAATTCTTGAATCTGCTAAAGAGCGCCTCCTAAAGTTCCTAAAATCAGAACAATATATTTCTCCAAATGTTCATTTTATCGATCCAGATAAATCAAACACGCTATCTGTTCTGACTATTTCAATTGCTACTGATACTTCAGAATTAGAATTAGGTGTTGATGAATCATATGAACTTACAATTCCTGAATCACAAATTGACAATGATCCAATAACAGCTCATCTTGAAGCTAAAACCATATTTGGTATTCTTCATGGCTTCAACACATTTTCTCAACTTCTCTATTATAAAAACTCTAAGTTCTTATTGCCTTTCGCTCCACACAATATAAAAGATTTTCCTCGGTTTTCTCATCGAGGTCTATTATTGGACACTGCAAGAAATTATTATCCTATAAAAGACATTTTTAAGACATTAGATGTTATGAGCTGGAATAAGTTTAATGTGTTTCATTGGCATATCGTTGATGCTACTAGTTGGCCGGTAGTTAGTGAAGTATATCCAGCGTTGAGTGAAAAAGGATCTTATGATCCAAAACATATGGTTTATACTAAAGATGATATTAAGAAGGTTATCGAATATGCAAATTTGGTATGTTATCCCATAAAGATATGTCTATATTGTTAAACTAAATTAAACATAGAAGGAGTATAATTATGTTTATAAGATTGAATATTTGTCTCTAACTCTATTTACTTTATTGAATTAAGAGAGGAATTAGGATTATTCCGGAATTTGACATGCCAGGTCATACCCATTCCATCGCAGAAAGCATGCCGGAAATGTATGATATTCATTGAATCACATATTCCTGAGCACTAATTTAATGTGATTAAATTAACATTTGATATTTCTAAACAGAATGACATGTATAGATGTACAACCAAATTGGACTAAGGTAATCATGCTTTTTATGATTTATGTTTTACTTTTTTTTTTAGTTAATATTCCATTGAGCTGACTAAATCTAGGTTATTCTAACAACTTTATTTATTATTTTAGTTCTCTGCCGAACCACCGTCTGGCCAATTAAATCCTGCATTGAACAAAACTTATAGCTTCCTTAATAAACTTCTTCCTGAACTAATTTCTTACTTCAATGACAAATATTATCATGCTGGTGGAGACGAAGTAAACCTACAATGTTGGAATACCACTCCATCAATCACTGAATACCTAAATCAGCATCCGAATTCATCCATCGACACGCTTCTCTCTAAATTCATCAATGAAACTCACAATATTGTTCGTAAGTCAGGAAAATTACCGATAACGTGGCAAGAAATGATCGTTGATCATAATCTGACGTTGAAAAATGATACTTTGGTTCAAGTGTGGACTAGTAAAGATGTAGTTAAAAAAGTTGTGGATAGAGGATATAGTGTCATTACAGGGAGCAGTGATTTTTGGTATTTAGACTGTGGGCATGGTGGATGGCTTGGAAATAACGTTAATGGCACTAGTTGGTATGTTCAATAATTTATTTTTATGGGTTTAACATTTGTGAAAATGTAGGCAAAGCCTCATGCAATAGATCCATAATGTTGATAATTTCCTATATAGGTGTGATCCATATAAAACTTGGCAAAAGATTTATTCTTACAATCCAATTGATGGATTAACCGATAAAGAAGCTAAATTAATCATAGGAGGTAAAAATAATTTATTTTTTTTTTTTTATTGAAAGCCGAGTATAATTTATCCAACATTTTATCTAATCTTTTCGAAAACTTAGGTGAGGTTCTATTATGGTCAGAACAAGCTGATCCGACAAACTTGGAAATTCTCTTGTGGCCACGTTCATCTGCTGCTGCTGAAGTATTGTGGTCAGGTCCTTATGATACTTCTAAAAAACTTAGAACTCCTGATAAAGGTGCATTAGCACGATTAACTGACTGGAGATTTAGAATGGTAGAGAGGGGTGTAAATGCAATTCCATTACAACCTTTGTGGTGCGCTCGCACAGGACGATGTGATCTGCCCTAGTAAATGATTATTATTGTTATAATGACTTGTAGCGTAGAATTGTTGTGTTTGAAATTTATTAGTTAATATGTAAACCAACAGTCTTGCTATTTTAAGTGCCGTACTAATAATGGTATAGAATTGCATGAGCATATCCGGTATAATACATGAAAATGTAAAATTTGTAGTTTGAAATATACTTTTAGTTCATTGTAGATTAAATACATCATTTATTTGTAATTTGTAGATTAATAATAAATCAAAATCTGAACATTTGATGATTTATGTTTTGTTTTCGTTTTTTGTTTTTATTTTTTTATTTATAAACAAATAATTGTTACAAGATGGATTATTTTGCGAAAAAAAGGATGATAAAAAATAAATTCTTTAAATTAAATCAACAACGCTAGTAAATGTTTATAATTTCCGTTATTTTTAGGTCATCAACCACTGGCTTATGACCCATTTAATATTAGTGGTCAGGGGCATGTTTAAGTGTGAACTTGAATTCTCTATCCATTTCATATTGTCTAAACTTTCCAATCGCATCCAAAATGGGTTTTACGGGACAATCATCCGGTGCCCAGTGAACTACAAAATCACCTGGAACGTATATATGTGGGAATGTATTGAAAGTATGATCATCTTTATCAAGGAGAAGTGTCTGTAAATAAATAATAAAAGAATTAGTGATTATGATAAAAAAAAATAATAATAATAATGATGCATGATTAAATTATTTAGTCATTTTGACCAAGTTCGAAATTACAAGTTTAATCAAATTATAATGAACATGTTAAAACTACTATAATGTAGCTCACATATTTAATATATGACTAAAATTAATCGGCAGATGCAGAATTGTTGGTAATTTTTTTAACTCACCCCATCTTTATAATCCGGACTAATCAAGAGTTCCCACATCGCACGTTGCTCCATCTGTCTGTTATGGTAAAGATCCTTTCGTGCTTGTGTTGCCCTTAAAAAATTTCGACTCCAGTTTGAATTCCTAATCATGAAAACTCCTGCATTTATAGTAGCGTCCTGTTTAGGTCTGGCAACCACTAAATGAATCTTGCTAAAACTATCCTTTCCTCCAACCATTTCAGTAAATTTCTCAAATAACCATTCAACAGAAATAGACTGATTGGCAATGACAGTGTCCATATCCAGCCAAAACACCCAATCGTAGTGTGGTAAAATTTTTTCAATCGAATCAATCTTCCCCCAGACAGTACGTCGGTGCTTGTAATGTGCTTGTTGATCAAATTCTTCAGAGCGGCCCACAAATGAATATCCATGTCTCCTAGCATATTCGCGTTTATTTTCTGCTAGAATGTATGCTACTGGAAACATGCACATGTTGTCATACACGAAACTGCTTGATACAACTGCTATGGATAATTTGTCACTCCTATGTGGAACGGGGTAGCAGGCTGTGATTTTAGAAATCGACAAATGTGAGAAAACGTTTCTCTTTTCACTTTCTAAGTAAACGTGTCCTACTCCTATTGTTGTTTCTTTTGGAACCATCTCGATGGCGTTCGGCCATTCAATCAGTCCAACTTTGTCATTTATGAAAAATAAATCGCTTTCATCAATACGGTTTGGCTGGATAAAATAGCGATACGCCTGAGTTATGAGCTTAGGAGGTTGTTTTTTTCGTTTCGTATTGTTAGTTTCTTCTACTTTTATGAAATAATTAAGATCAAGTAAGGTAACTATAGACTCTTGGCCGAGAATTATAAACATATCGTCATTCGTATTGATATCGAAACTACCCCATACTAAATTGGATTTTTGTCTAGGTGTCAAGGTTTGAGTGTTGATTACAGATGAATCCAGAATAGTCAGAAGTTTACGAAGGTTGACAATTGATTGGTCCTCCATAATTATTGCATAGTCGAATGTGATTTCTTGTTTCTCAAGTGATTGGATCTTTAATAATATGAGTCAGTTATAAGAACCACAAATCAAAATGAATCAAAATACATGTGTATGCACGTACCCAAGTAAGAACAGTTTTTTGCCAATTGATATTTGATTGATTCGGAAACTCCTCAATATCATCATATTCCACAGCTTCCGCAGTAAAATCTCTCAATACTTTCTTATCAGCTTGTTGATAAGGCTTCAGTAAAAATCTGTAATATATTTCCCCATTTTTTTCCATACATGGTCTTATATTATCTTTAATGCCGAACAAATATTCCCTTAATAATTTTCTCGACCGAATTTCATCGATCTGAGAAGTTATTACTACGAGTAATTTGTAATGTGTTGGTTTGGTGGAATCTCCAGTAACGGGATATATATTTGGATAATCGAGAAACCCCTCAGAGTCCGATGGTGGATTAAAAATGATATCAACGTCTTTAATCGCACCCTCTAGTGTCTCCTCACGGGGCCCAAAATACGCTAGAGCCTGTATCACTAGAAGAAAAACTGTGGCGAATAATGCTAAATATAAACATGGTTTTCGGTTGTAATGCCTTCCTATGGATCCCCTAAAAAATTTGTCTCCTTGGCGTAGTACCATTTCTGTTTGTTGAAATCCAGCTCAGAAATACTCTCAATTGCTTTTTATTGGCTTTCTTGAAATTGAGCAAGTGAGCAAGTGAGCATAACGTTCTTTAAGTTCAATCGATTAAACGTCATTAAATCTTTTTTTAAAACCGCTAACCATATTAATTTTAGGATGTATTTTATATATGATGTCTTTTATCCCTAAAAATCAAATTGTGATCCGAATCGGCAAAATCTTCTAGTTAGACCAACTTTTCGTAAATTAGTTAAATTACGTCACATGGTTTAATTAATTTTTATTGGTTGTTTAATTGTCCAGAGAGTAGAGGAGGACGATCTATGGTTCTATGGTGTAGTTTATGTATTTACCAATTTCTCACCAAGTTCTCAATGGACCCCCTCAATGGATGAAATGGATTACATCATAGGTCCGGCGGCTAAAAACCGCATTAAGTATTCCCAGAAAATGTGTATCAGGTTCATTGGCAGAAGTTTGTCTGATTGGCTAATAAATTCAAATTAATTTTACATTAATGATACAATTTAGAGTAAAACGAAAACTAATTATAGTGAAATAGAAAATGCAGTATAAAAGGTTTCATTAGAACTTTAGGACTCCATAGCCAAAAATAAGATCCATTTAAAAAAGTTAGTATAGTAATAACTTCTCAAAACCCGATAAAATCAACCTATTACTAAGCTAATTTTTTTAAACGGACGAGAATTAGATCTTATTTTTGACTATGGAATCCTACAGCTTTAATGAAACCTTCTAGATGTTTTTTTTTTTTTTTACTTTATTGTGGTTGGTTTTCGTTTTTTTAAATAAGGCCACACAGACTTAATATCTTGGTTTTCATAACATGAAGACCCGGCCGGCTTTTTTTAAAAAAATTCGTATAAAATTTTTGTAAAAAATTTTTTTAAAAGACCCATCCGGTTATTAAAACATAAAAAAATTTTTTTACAAGCTTTTAAATTTTGACCCGGCCGGGTTATGGAAACCAATTAATTACAGCTGTTTTCATAAATTCTGGAAAATCTGGCAAAAATTGACCGACCGAATATTTGCCGATTCGAATGTAGCAAATCCAGCGTTACCAACAATCGAGGGCGCAGTCACGTGATGACCCGACCTCATCTATCTATACAGTGCAACAATAACACAGAGACAGTGCCTGATCCAAAAATGAATCACTCTCGTTTGTGATCAATCACAAATTAAATTATTTATTTTGGTCAATTGTGATGGATATAATCCCTCTCCAATTTTATAACATTAACAGTAAGCAATGTAAACAGTCAACTATCTTTATAGCGTAACTTTTTATAACGAATTATGTTGGAGTTGGTATAGAAGCACAATAAATTCCTTTTATAAAAAAAACTGTTACCAATTTTTACTATATATTCAATTTTTTTTCTTTTCCATTCGTTTTTAACTCATATTTTGTCGCAAAATACAAGTGGCGTAGAAATACAAGAAAATACTATAACCAAATGACTACAAACTCTTTATTATATTAAGAGTTCTCTATAATAAAAATTGAGCAGTATTTGGACAGGCATGTTCTTTTCGTTATATAAAAAATTTGGAGTATAATTCATAACTCTACAGTCTTTTATAACTTTTATCGAATTTTTAATTTAGTACATAAATGCATACTTGTTTATAAATCCAATTAAAATCGAAGCTTACTACTTTATAATGATCCTGGACATAACGGGCATGAA
>CAJVQA010010793.1:0-11164 GCA_910591915.1 Cetraspora pellucida | reverse complement strand
AATCTCCTATCACAATAAATTGTGTTTGTTTTTTCCTTTTCAAAACTGTTTCTACGATTTTTTGCTGAATGTTTTTTCCTACTACTTTGTTATTTGGTAGCATGTAAACCACAATCACTACTAATTCCAATTGTTTAAAATATAGTGTAATTTCTATTATATATTCACTTATTTTCTTGACAGCACCTATGTGCTTCTCCTATTGTTCATCGACCATAATTCCAACACCTGATCTTTTCTTCTTATCCTCTGCTGCACTTGTTCAAAAACCTATATATCTTTTGCTTGCTGCATATGTTAAAAATTTTCCTTCTCTTTCTGTAAGATTTGTCTTCATAATTCCTATTATTGAAGTTTCTTCTTTTTTTGCCCAGTTGAGCAGATTTTTCAGTTTCCAACCTTTGGTTTTGAGTCCATTAATATTATAACATGCCACCTTTATTTCCTTTTTTCTCTCTTTCTATTTTTTTTTTAAAGGTCTTTATTTTGTCTTTATATTTCCTATTTTCCTCTTTTCTCTGTTCAGCTCTTTATCTTCTTGACAAGAAAAATTTATCTCTTTTCTTTTCTCAAACACCTCTTTTTCCTCTCGTAAAAAATTTTCTATCTCCTTGTCTAAATTTATTGGCTCAACTGTGGCACCTTTAGGAGTGATTAGGTTGATCCATCCCATTTTTTTCTCCTTTTCTCTCTAGTTTTTCTAATCTTTTTAGTATTCGGCCTAGGATATTTTTAATATAAGAATTTCCTTCTTGATGTTAAGTCTGGGTTACTGTTTTCTTTTTATTCTTCTCTTGCTTTTGGGTTTCATTTGTTAAGCTTTCTTTATCTTCTTCATATCTATTATTTTTGTTGACCTTCTTTTCTCATTTATTGCTTCTATTGTATCTGTATTTCTCTATGTCAGAGATTTCACTAATATTATCACTATTGATGTGTTTTGTGTCTATGTTTTCTTTATACTTTTGCCAAAAAAGTAGATGGTTGTTGAATCTTATTGGCTTTGTTTGTGCTGCTTCTATTTCTTCTATTGATGCAGAAGTAATTGTTGCCGATCTTCTTTGATTTCTATTTCTGTTAGATGGTATATATACTGATCTTGCTTCTTTTTTCTTTAGACAGTGTAATAGTAATACTTCTGATACATTACCTGGGAGCTCTGTTAACCTTGTTGTAAATTGACTTTGCATATTACGTTGATTATAATCTTCTTTACCTAACATTACTCTTGCTAGTCTATATACTCCTATTGGTAGTAATCATAGAATCTTTTCTTTCTCTATTTCTTTTGTTTTAACTACTGCTAATGCTTTGTACTTAGATCTTTTAATATATTCTATCTGAGCTCCTTTGATGTTTTTGCACATATGTTTAACTTCTTTTGTGTTAATATTTGTTGGAAGATCCCATATCATTATATATAATACTGCTTTCAAACCCTCTTCTGTTAAATGTTCTGCTTCTTCATAGTCCACTTCTTTTTGTTTAGTATAATTTTTTGACTTTCTTTCTTCTCTTTTTTTGTCTTTATATGCTTGCTGATGCTGTTTTCTTTCTTGTTTTTTTGGTTCTTTTGGAATGATTTTAAGCCATTTATCTTCTTTTTCTTTAATTCTTTCTATTGCTGCATCTTTACTAAACTCACAGTTGAAGTTAACTTCTGTCCAACTATTACCTTTCTTAAAAACTTCTTGAATTGATTTGATGTGATGATTTCCTCGAAAGATCCATTGGGTATATTTCAATCTTTCTTCCTTGTTTTCTCCTAGTACTATATATATTGGAATGTTCGCTTTAAAAGATTTACTTTTGTCACATATATGGTTTTTCGGTGACTATTGACTATTCTCAATTGTGTCTGTGAATGTTAGTGTTTCTTGATTCTTTTCTTTTGCTTTTAGCTCTATCATTTTCTTATCTATATCTTCAATGTTTTTCTTTAAGTTGTATATTCTGTTATCTATTAATGTTTCTTGGTCTTCTTCAGTTTGTTTTCCTTTATCGTTAGTCTTTTCTTTTGTTGTATTCACTGATAACATTTCCGAAACTGTATCTTGAGAGTTACTAGAACTTGGTTGTTGTGTGATTGAGATACTCAGTTTTTTTATTTGTCCTATAACTCTCTTTAGATCTTGGTTTATCTCTTCTTTTTTACTTGCTTGTTTTTGGTTTCTTTCTCCTTTTTCTGATATAGCAATTTTTTCTTTTTCTGCTTCTTTAACCTTTTCGGTTTTCTCTATTTTTGTTTCTTTTTTAGTTGTTTCTTTCTCATTAAAATTCCTTTGAGGATTGAAAGAGCCTGGGTTCACATCTATTGCTAATAGCTTTGTTGCCCATTCTTCGATGATATTATGTAACACTGTGCACACTTCAGCTATTCTAAGCACTTCAAGAATTTGGCCATAAAGAAGTAAATCTTTTACTGTGATATTTTTCAGATCATAAACCACTAGATCTTTTGCTATATATTCTAGGTTATCTGGATTTCTAATATGTTTTGACAAAATCTTATTTAGTATCTTGCTATCTATATATCTACGAGTTCTATCTCCAAACCCCCTAATATGTTGAATTAAATTTGTGTCCAATAGCAATCATATTCTTGTTTGTACTTCTATTTCTAGGCTTCCTTGTTGCTTGTTCATCTATTTAGTGACTGTGCTTATACTTATCTATATTTCCTAATATAGTTGTTTGTTGTTTAATGTAATACACTGTTGTTTGTTGTTGTTTATATTAATAGCTAGTCACATCTCTGTTGTTGTTTTCTAGGTCTAGTGTACTTTTTTGATTTCCCCCAAAATTTGTTTAAAATTTCTTAAAGCCAGAAAAGATTTTGTTTCCCAAAACTTTGTTTATGTTGTTGCTAAGACAAAGTATTTGTGTTTTGTGTGCTGAGTCTTTTTTCTTAGAGGTCTCAATATAGTTTGTTGCACCAGTTTTGTGTTTTCTTAGCATATTTACTTTAGTCATGTTTTGAAAAAAAGGATCAGCAGAAAGAGTTTGCTTTTTGCAAATTTTCGAATATATTTGTATTTATTTAAATATTATTAAATAATATTTACTGGCTCTGCAATGTTTTTATTATAATATGTTTTCTATACTTTATTTGACATTGAACAATAATATTCTAAATAATTTTTGAACATTCAAGCTTCAGTTGCCTTTTATAATTCATCTTTGGAAGGATAAATCAAATATTCAATTACTTTCTTTGCTATTGCTTTAACTGATTGCTAAATATTCAAGATAAAACATATTTTATTAATAAAATTATTGCAATATTTCACATATAATAAAATAATTTTAAGTACTTTGATAAAATCATTTTAACCAACAAATTATATGATTCATTAATTTTATTATCTGATTCATTGAAATGTCTTTTAATTTTATTGATTTTTTCAGATAATTTTATAAGCTTTTTGAAAATTTTAAAAGAAGATTTTCTGAATTATATAAAAGAATAAATAAAAACATTGAAGTTATTCATTCATATAAATTTAATATAAAAGATATATTTATAATAATTTTATAACCTTCAGGTAGATGTGCAATTCTTTTAACACTTTTAAAAGATTTTCTAGCAGAACTAGCTGCTTCTATATTCTCAAAACTTTCAGCTTTTTTTCTAAAAGATGTTGAAACATTACTTCTTACAAAAGATACTTCTTCTTTTTCTTCAGTTGTTTGTAATAATAAACTTGCAATTAATTTGGCAAAAACTTGTTTGAATTTCAATTGTTTTTTGGTAATTTTAGGCATTTTAATAATTTGCAAAATATTTCGAAAGCAATTAAAATGTTTTAAAAGTATTTAAATTAAAAAAAAAGTATTAATATATTTTTAAAAAAAATAAAAAAAGTAAAAAAAAATAAAAAAAATAAAAAAAGAAAAGAAAGAAAAAAGATAATAATAAATATGTAAGATATAAAAAAAATCAAAGTTATTATTGTGAAAAATATATAAATATTTGCAAATTAAGTTAGAATATTTTAATAAATGATAAATATTTGTAATATTTTGTAAGTATTGAATCTTATAAGTAAAGAAATATTATAAGAAAACAATATAGAATTGCAAAGAAAATTTTTCTTCAATTTATATTTTATATGCTTTAATCTTATTGAAGCAATTTTTATATTTTTCAATAATTATAAATTAATTTGTATATTTCTTTTATTATTAAAATAATTTTAAGGTATTTAAATTAATTCACAATGATATGAGTCCTATAGCTTAGCAGTTAAGCTCTCACATCTTCCATAGTCAAGGTCAACAGTTCAAGTTCAACTGGAGACAAAATTGAAAAGATTTTAGTTTCTGTAACCTAATAAGGAGCCTGTAATTGAATATAAAACCCTGTAGTTAAGTTCAAGTGCAGTATAATGATGAAAATAGGAATTCCTAGAAGAAAATCCAATCATGGAGTGCAGGCACTATGTGTAACAAGTAGTTGTTACAGAAGGGTATAGTTATAGAAAGATTTTGCATAAAAGTTTTTTAGACTAGGGCAGCACCAACATTCTTATATCTTCTAATATAGGCAGTACCAATATCCCTACACTCAACTTGTGGGGTACTTGCTTGGAAGGATAATCAATGGATTGTGCAAATAAGTCTTAATTAGAATTCCAGAAGAGGATTTGATTGAGAGAGTATTCTGAAAGTAACTGAGACTGGAATGATAAAAGAAGCGGTGAACATGAGAACAGACTGTAATAAAGGATTGGTCTAACCAAAAATTAGAAGCATCTTTGGCATAGTCGAATAATCTAACTATAGAAGGAAAAAATCTTAGAGGTTGGCATATAACTTCCTTGTGCAATATAAAAATACCAAATCGGGTTCCTGGTCATACCTATATGAAAGTCTATAATGAACAAGACTGGGATCAACTAACCAATATGAGATAAGATCTGCAAAGTAGTATGGCATTACTAGGGTCAGTGTAACTCCCTAGGGCATAACCAGAATTGTTTTGCAGGTATTATCGAATAAGCTAGAAGCTTGCTATATATGATAGTATGATATTACTAAGGTTAGAGAAACTCTCTAGATATAACCAGAATTGTCCTGTTTGTAAGTACAACAAGTCTCAGTCCCCATCATAGAAGGAAGCACCATGTTGAAGGTTAAATGCAGCATCGAGTTACTGTATGACATTAAGATCTGGAGCATTTGCAGGAATGGTGGCAGCAGATCTGGCTTGAGATATGGATTGGTCAAAAGACCAATGGCAGCAGCAAATCTGGCTTAAGATACAGGTTTTTTGCAGATCCTAAACCATTGTCAGAACACTTTAGGGGAATCAATAACAGGCATACTAAAGATAGGAAGATCATAAGGATCAAACATACCTAAGTAGGACCAATTTGGGAGTGGTACAGTGACAAAAAGATGAGAAATATGAGGAACAAGGTAATACTAGATATAGTTAGATTAAAAGGCAGAAGAAACAAGACCAGATAAAACATGTGAGTGAGACATATGGGTATGATTTACAGAAGACAGTACTCCTGGCATTTAGGATATCATATTAAGTTCAGTAGGTATCCTTGTTTGTGTAGCAGTTTAATGATGCAAGTAGTTGTTAAGATAACTGCATGCAGGCATGCAGCAGACATGCACTTAGGTGCCATATAGGTAACTGGATAAAGTCTGTAGTATAAAATTAGATAGCATATAGTACTAGTAATAATCAATTCTAAAAATATAACCATAAATTTGTACTATAACAAATTAAAGCTAATAAAACCAACTGGCATTGTTGCCAAAGTTCAAAAAAAAAAAAAAAAATTTAATTTACATTATTTTAAACTGTTTTAATGTAATTAAAATTTGATTTTTATTTATTTTAATTTTGTATATTTTAATTATTTCAAAGTTCTTTTAAGTTTCTTTATTAATCTTTAATATTTTAATTGCTTTTTTGCAATTATTAAATTAATTCTAATATAATCTAATTGTTTTGCATTTCTTTAAATTCTTTTAATATACTCAAAATTTTAACTTTTATTTATTTTGAATTGTTTCATTAGTATTCAAATATTAATATTTTACTTTAAAGCATTTACTATTTTTAGTACTTTCAAATTATTTTAAAATAATTTAATTTACTATAAACAATTAAGAGCCTACAAATTGCCTATTTTTAAGGCCTAACCCAGCCTACATTTAGAGTTAAAATTTTTTTTCTGGCCTGGCTTAGCCTGTATTTAGAGTTAATATTTTTTTGCCAGCTTGGCCCAGCCTACATATATTAAATTTTTTCTTTAGCCCAGCCTGGCCCACAAAATTTCTTATATAATTTTACAAAATTTTAGGCTCACACTAGCCTACAATTATAAAATTTTGCAAATTTTTTAGCCTTGCAATTATAAAATTTTGCATAAAATTTTGCAAATTTTTTAGCTTAGCCCAGCTTACAATTATAAAATTTTGCTTCAGACCCAGCCCAGCCAGGCTGTGAGACCCAATACAGGTTTTTATAAACAATTAACTATATTTAAAAAAAATTTTAATTATATATATACTTGAATCATTTATTGTTTTAAAAAAAGCTTTAATTTTTAATATATATTATTATGCAATTAATTATTTAATACAAATATTTTAATTAATAATAAAAGAATTATAATATAATAAATAATTATAACTAATTTATTGTTTAACAACAGTATTTTATTAAATTAATAAGTAGCAAATAATCAAACTAATTAGATATAAAAACTCTTTTCACTGATCACTTATATACAAAACTGTAGAAAAATATTTTAGAAGTTTGCTAAAAAAACAGCTGTTAAAACCAACTTTACAGGCTTAAGAAAAAAGTTAGAGCTTGTAGAAAAAGATATAACAAGAGGTAAAAGTAGAAAACTAGAAACTTGTAGAAAAGATAGAGAAAGAAATATCTTAGTTGATATTTGAAAAAGTGAAATTTAGGAAATTCTCTGTAATCTGGAAATGGTGATCTGTAGATCACAACAACATGTGAATAGATAAACAAACAGACACATGTGTTGACAGACATACAAACAAATCCAATTTGGATAGTAATAAGCATAAGATATAGAAAGTTCTAAAACAAATAGTAAATAAGAGCTACTAATAACTAAGCAAAATATAAGTAGCATACAAAATCAAAAAAAACCTAATAACAACTTATATCAAAAGAGCATATTGGGCAGCAAATGGCATACACAACAAGGTGTTTTTTAACCAAATTAGTAAAATCATTCTAACATTAGACAGAGAAGATGAGATTGTGGCTATGTTAACAGAACAAGATGCATTAGAGGTTGCCTTGTGCATATAACAAAAAAAATAATCAAGAAAGCAGAAGAAGAACAGCCAGATAAGAAGATTAATATTACGAAACAAAACAAGAATATTATAATAAAAGAACCTATAATAAAACAAGCACAAGACAAACAGAAAGAGGTACATCAACAAACAACAGAAGCAAACAGAAACCAGAAAGAAAAAGTAAGTCTAACAAACAATAATTAAGAAAAAGAAATTTTATTTATACAAAAAAGAGACACAGAAGTACAAAAGAAAGAGCAAGAACAAGAAGCCATCGAAATAGAAATCAAAAAAGAAATTAATATAGTTGGAGAACCTCTAAAAGAAAGTATATAGACTTTAAGCAAAAGAAACTGTAATCAAGACAACAGTCTGCTTGCAAATATACCAGCACATAATGTACTAGAAAAAACAAAAGAGCATATGAAATTTATTAGATGGTCACTAAGAAACAATGCATATATCAAAGATGTTAGAGAAGTTTTTAAAAGAGGAAACTTATAAATAGAAGTAGATTTTGACTATGAATATGGCAGAAGTGCAGCAATACAAAGAATTAGCAAGAAGAAGAGTAACTGGTACAGAATGATACCTGAAGAAGAAGAAGGCAGCATAAAGAAGCAGATACAACATAATGAGAATATCAAAAGAGAAGTAACAGCAAAATGAGAACTAAAAAAGAAAAACAGAAATGAAAGGAAAATAAACCAAAACAAATAAAAACTAATATGAAATAAATAAAGAATCCAAAGACAAGAATTATTTGACGATTTGGGATCTATCAACAAATATAAACAAAAAAGAAGTAGAATATATCTGTAAAAGATTCAAAAAAGTCTATATAGTAAGAATTAAAAGATCAAAATATAAGGTCTTAGCAGTAGTTAAAATAAAAGAAACATATAAAGACATTTCATAGACCATACTAGTAAATAGTAACAAACTGGTATAAGTGACTAAAGAAATTGATGACCACAAAGCTAAAGAAAAACAAAAAAATTATATAGCAAAATTGACAGAATTACTTGGAAGTATCTCAGAAGTCTTATTACTATAAAGTTTAAAGAACAAGAGAGTAAAGTCAGTTTATATACCTTCAAATAGAAATAGAAACCAAAAAAAAACAGTAACAGTTATGTTTGCAACAGAAGAGAATATGAAAGCAGCTTAATCAAAACTATTTATATATAATTTCCAACTGTACTATATAAAAAAAAAAGAAGAGAAATAGAATGAATGAAAGACCTTAAAAAAGAAAGAGGAAGAAGCTAGAAAAGGTTTAGCCAAACCTCTGATACAGAAGAGAGCAATAGCTAAAAAGAAGAACAAGAATTCAAGCTAAATACAAATAAAAGAAGGAGAGAATGAAATAGAAGAATAGAAAATCAAGCAGCAGCAAGCAAAATTAGTATACAAGATCAAAATACAAAAAACAAAGCAAGATATACAAATCTACTTGAAGAAGAAAAAAAACCACACAGAAGAGAAATAGCAGAACTCAAAACTCAGACACAAGAAGAAGCTATACATACAAATAATATCTTAAATCGAATTTTAGAAAGGCTTGAAATACTAGAAGAGGCAAGAAGTATAACATGGGATAGCTTAGCCTATCACTCCTAAGGACATTCAGTTGAATATAGGAGCATAGACCAGAAGATTGAAGAGTTTTTATATAAAGAAAAAAGAATATTCAAAGAAGACAATGTAGAAGTATCTTCTGGCTATAGAAAAAATGTAAAGACAAAAAGAGAAGAACAAGTAGAAGTTACAGAAACAAGAAAGAAGCAACTAGAAGAAAAATGAAAACAAGGAAGGAAAGAAATAAAAATAGCATGTTACAATATTAATGAACTTAAAACCAAAGGATAAAAATTAAAAAACCTAATAGAATAGATAGAAGAAGAAATTACAATACTTAGGATTACAGAAATGAATCATACAAAAGAAACGAAAGATTTCTAACATATGCAACAAATAAGAGTTATGTTAGGTTTTGGTCAAGTGCAGCAAAAGACAAGAAAAAGTGATCTGATATAAGTATCCTAGTTAATGAACAATAGGAAAAGCATGTGGGTGCAGTCAAGAAGATAAATGAATATTTGATAAAACTTATACTATATTTCAAGCAATTGAAATTAGTAGTGTTAGAAGTTTATATACTACTAGACAACAAGGCAATAGGAAAAAAGATTTAACAGAAAATAGTAGAAATAGTCACAAAAAGGAAAAGACATATACAAATAGTAATTTTAGGTAATTTTAATCATATTGCAAATAATGTATTGGACAGACAACATCCACAAGCAGTAAGTTTCAAAAAGCTACTCATCTTTAATTGGATGAAGAAGCAAAATTTCAGTGATACCTTTAGAGATATGCACATGATAAGCCAAGAGTATACATGATCAAATAAAGAAGCTGCAACAAGAATTGACTATATATAGGCATCAGAAGGTTTGCCTCAGATCTACAAAAGGCAGAAATTAAAGAAGCAGAAAAAATCATTAGAAGTGATCATAAGATAGTTAAAGCAGAGATATGGATCAAGCACATGATAGCAATGAACAGCAAGGCTGAGATCAAAAGGAAAAGACAGTCAAGAACAGTATATTTATATGATCAGGCAAAAGAAGAAGACTAGGAAAAGTATATACAAGAGTTGCAGAAATGATTAGAATTCAAAGAGGTACTAAAAAGAATACAAAGAAAAAAACAAAAAGAGAAAGAAGAAACAGACAAAATAAATAGTATATAGGACATAATAGAAGAAGCAATTATTATAGCAGCAAGTAAGCATCTTCTGAAAAAGAAAATATATAACACAGTAACAAATAGAAGAAATAGCCAAAGAAAACAATGTCTAGAGAAGAATATTGTAAAGCTGCAAAAATTAATTAGATACACAAAAACAAGAAAAGGCCAAGAAGTAACTGAAGAAAAAAGAATTGAAACAAATAAGAAGTTACAAACATTAAAAAAAAAAGATGTGAAGCTGCCAAAACTATACAAGTAATAGTCAAATACTTGAATAAAAGATATAAAAGGTTGGCAGAAACTACTATAAAAGATAAAGAAGAAAGAATGAGAACAAAGTCAAAGAAAGCAAATAGAAGAGAATATAGATAAAAGATGTGAAATAATTAAAACAGACCAAGAAAAAATAATAGTTTGTCTGTTAAACAAGCCTTACAAAAAGATAATACTTGACAGATTTATTGAACAAGAAGAAGAAATAACAAATTTGATAACAGAGCCAGATTTAGTTAAAAGAAGTGTAACAGAACATTACAAAAAACAATTTAGAAAGAGGACCATGAAACTAGAAGAAATGTCAGAAATATAGAAAGAAGTATATAAGCCACAAAAACATATTAAAGAGAAATGATATATAGAAGTCAAAGAGAATATTAAAAAAAAAGAATAAGAAAAGGTACTAAGAGAACTTAAAACAGAAACAGCTCTAGACATATCTGGCATAAGCTATATACTAATTAAACAAGCAAAAAAGAAAACACAAAAAATCTTCAGAGCCTTTGCTGATTTTTGCTTAGAAGAAGAAGAAATTTTAACCAAGTGGAAAATCACACAAGTATACCTAATACCAAAAGATGTAGAGTAGATGTATAGCTTAAACAATATTTATCCAATAGTACTAATCAAAACTTTTAGAAAGGTAGTAACAAAGGTGATAACAAAAAGGCTTGCCAAAATGTTTATGGAAAAAGAAATGCTTAAGGAACCAAACTATGCAGGCCTGTCAGGAAACTCGACAAAGCAGCCAGTACATATTCTGAACATGATAATAGAAGAAGCAAAAGAAAAGAATAAAGAAATATGAATACTTCTGCAAGAT
>CAJVQA010010792.1:0-11165 GCA_910591915.1 Cetraspora pellucida | reverse complement strand
TAAAAGTTTTAGATTTAATGAATTTATGATATTATTTTTAGCTTGATATCTTGCTTATTTAGTTTAATATAAATTTTTAAAAAGTCTTCACATATTTATAATAGATGACTATAGCAATAATATATTAAATAACATAACTAATAAACTAGCTAAAAACTACAAACAACCATATATACTTTATTTTATTTATAACAATATATACAATTTATTATATTCTTTTTACTATGGCAAACACTCTATAGAGCAACCTGCATATAGAACAATTAAAAACTTTAGCAATACCTACAATATATCAATATGATTCTTTCAATATTGAATAAAAAACATTTTACTTTTATTTGTACAAATTAACTGAGATACTACTTGATACTTTCTTAATAACAACTACAAAAGATTAGTATTCTATATTAGCTTTATATTATGTTATAAAAAAAACTTTTAAAATCAAACTCATGTTAGAAATACTATCTATATTATTTTATCTTCACTCTTCTTATCCAACAATATATTCTAATTCACATTGCATTTCTTGTAATACAAATGATAATTAGCTACATTGGCTAACATACTTACATTTATATATACTTAACTTTACTATTACTAACATAATACAACAATTCTTTAATAATTTACAACTTGATATAACAACTACACAATTACAAAAACTATATAACAAACTTACCAATCATGTATGTTTTTCTTCAAACAATTTTACTAAAAATTAAGTAAACATATATACAATAATACAAGACTTTGTTTCAATCTTACTAATTAATATTATATGAAAATATACTACTAGCAACCAGCTAGCAACCAATATTACAATAAAATTTCTAATTCAACTATTTCAAAATATATATAACTAAATCTGAAAACCATACTGCATTAAATTATTAAAATAAAAATAACAAAACAATATTCTAAACTAATCATCTTGTAACTAATCAAAAAACTCAAATAACATATTTAAATTAATATTATAAACCAAAACATTATATATCTATAGCTGTACTTGTAGTCTTCCTGATCAACAACATATAAATAATTTTTATATCTTTCACATCTATTCATTACAAAGAAAAGCTAATAAAAAACTATCTAAATGGTTACCTAAATAGATAAACTATAGTATCTCTACTAATAATATTTTATATTATCAAATCTAAATGAGTTTTAACTACTCTAATAGGTTTAGATTGTAAATAAATTAGATAAAATTAGTTAATAATTTTGTTTATAGTCTGAATCTTATTTTTGTAAAAAATTTGTAAATTGATTTTGATTTATGTTAACTTATATAATTTGTACATAATAAATTATTAATAATGATAAAGACAAAACCTTACCTTAATATCAAAAAAAAAAATGAAAAAAAATTTAAGTTAAAAAATTATAATAAATTAGAAATATATAGTAATTTTTAAATTATGTATATAAAATTTTTACTTTTTAATATAAGTTAAAATGTAGTTAAATTCTTAATACAGGTTAAAGTATTAGTAACCTTACTGAAATAATTATAAATAGATATGCTCTTTGATACTTTTTTTTTTTTATAACTCTTTTAATTTAAGTTAAATTAGTTTTTTTTTATTTTTTTTATTTCTTTATAAGAAAGTGTTATCAACTTAATAATATTCTATTATAGAATAATAATCAGAAATAATTTTCCAAATAGTAATCTGTTATAGTCTAATATGATAGATTGCTTCTGAACACTCTTAAAAATAACTAAAAAAATTAAAACTTTAAAATTAAGTGTATAATATTAGTAGTAGTATTAATATTTTTTTAATAAAAAAACCATCAGCACAACTACCTATGTAAAAAAAAAATTAATAAAATATACTTAAAAAAAATTAGAATTGTTATACAAAAATAATATAATATTATAATATTTACTACCTATTATAATATTTACAACATATTACAGTACTTACAACCTATTATGACACTTACAACTTATTACAGTACTTATAACTATTATGACACTTACAACCTATTACAGTATTTACAACATATTACAGCACTTACAACCTATTACAATATTTACAACCTATTACAACTATTACAACATTTATAGCAATATGACATTTGCAACTTTGAGACTTGGTTGTAATCAAGAGTTGCAACCCTGGTTGTAATCCATAATGTTTGTAATTATTACTTATGGATAGCAACCTTAATTTGGTTCATTCTTTTTTTGATTTATGTATATTAAAATTTTTTCTTTAATAAAATTTCGATTTTTTAAAATTTTGTTTAGAATAAAATTATAGTTTTAGCTTCAAAGTTATCGATATTTAATGGTAAAAACTTCTGCTGGTATCAATTTTGTCACATATATAATGATTTTATACGTAGAAGTTTCTACGATTAGTTAAAGTTTAAAAATTTCGATTAACCAATAAAATTTTATATATCTTCTGCAAGTGATACAAGCCCAAAAAAGGAAATGATCGTTATTTCGCTAAAAGTACGTGAGATTTGGCCAACGTTAGGGCTAGGATTAAGGGTTGGTATTAGAAATGTCATATAGTAAAATTTGGCAAAATGTGATTTTTCTAGGCGAAATTTTGATCTCACGTTACACAAATATTGCGATAATTTGCAGAAATAAGTACACGTCAAAAATTGGCTATGCTGATCATAAATTGTCGGAATCACTATCCAATAGTAAATTGGCAAAACATGAAACTTCAATCATGTGAATTTCAATTAGGATATCAGCTAGTATCTAACTCGCATAATGGGCAGATGTTCGTGAAATAAGGAGTAAAATTTGATTCCTAGCGGAAAATAAATGAGTTATTTAGTACGAGATTACCACGATACGATTGAAATATGATAATCTGCATTTTCAGCCAAATGCAAATGCCATCCATGTCAATACATTCATAATTAACCAGTACTCAAATATATATGTTGTAAATGGAAACGGAATTTTTATATAAAACCAGTATTGTGGGTTGATTTTATCATATGAACACTCTTACCCTAATCCTAATTTAATTAGAAATTCCAAATCCACTTAAATTCCGTAACATATATCTTGTGGAATTTTCTACTGGTTTAGTCCTGTGAATACAATTTGTTATTGTTGAATCTAGAATTTCGTTTAATACGCCATATATTGTCAATCAAATACACTATATACTATCGCTATCGCTATAAATCTTTTGCACGGTACATATTTAAACAGTATAAAAAAATTGGTTTATATGTTTTATATGTTTTATATGTTTTATACATTTAATTCAGAGCAATAGAATTTAGAATAGAATAAAATTTTTGTCAATAGAATAAGAGATTATAATTGAATATTAATATAGCAATAAATAAATAGAACAATAGAACAATAGAATAGAGCAATAGAAATTAGAATAGAATATAATTTTTATCAATAGAACAAAAAATTGACAATTAATTGTATCCAAACCAACAAAAACATATGTATAAAAAAAAGGTGACATAAAATTACCGTCATTTTACGTAATTTTGTGTAAGCTTTCGTTAAGATATAATTTGTAAGAAACGTAATCATAATCATGATCCATGTGCAAGAAACGTAACCATGATTCCATGTGATTGGTGTACCAGAGTTTTCCATAGTGCTGGTACTTTATATCATGTGTGAAATTTACGTGAAATCCATGTTACTGAAATTTACCCGAAATAACGCCCTGGAGTGTAGGTTAAAAATTTTGCCCGAATTAATCGTAATTCGGCCTAAATTAAGCTTAATTCGTGTCAAAGTTTTAACCTACACCTCCGGGCGTTATTTCGAGACAATACGGTACGAAATGTAAAATTGTAAAATGTATATTTATCAGTCACGTATAGGAGTTTAAAAATTAGACATCTGTACTCAAATAGGATTGATAC
This sequence comes from Cetraspora pellucida, assembly GCA_910591915.1. Lineage (NCBI taxonomy): Eukaryota > Fungi > Glomeromycota > Glomeromycetes > Diversisporales > Gigasporaceae > Cetraspora > Cetraspora pellucida. The sequence goes on along the minus strand of CAJVQA010010792.1, from coordinate 7,280 downwards.
TGATAGCTTATCGATATATATATGAGTGCTGCAGAGCGAAAAGAATATTTAAGTTCTCATCATGGCGAATTTAGCTCCTGAAGAACTTCAGTAACAATAACGTACGAAATTTTACTAAACGACTATTATACTGTATACATTATTAATTACGTAACATCAGAATTCACAAGACTAAACTCGCCATGATGAAAACTTAAAAATCCGCTTCTAGCTTTTCGTTCTGCAGCACTCATATTTTTTTGTAATAAAGCAATATACAAGTTGCATTTGTATTTAATTCTCGCTATATATATATATATATATATATATTCATTTTTACTAACGCTCAATTTCATAATAATCTTTTGAAATTAATTTTTCATAGTTGACAAAACCAATTTTAATAAGTGGCGAAATTATTGGCAAATTATTTGAATTTTTGATATTAAAATACATTCAATAGTGTGTAATTATGGCGAAATATTTGTGAAAATTCATATAAAAAATATGGCAATGTCGAAAGTTTTGACGAAATTACTTTTTTCAAGAAAATTAAGACCTCAAATCTATTAATTTTTTTAACAGGTCCAAGTTTTTCAATTGCGTTTAACCATTTTTTTCATTGAAGAAAAGGTTCAGATTTCTCAATAAACTTAATTTTTATTAAGAATAAGTAAAAAATATGTATTATATGAATAACTTATATAACAATAAAATAAATGAATAGTACTTTTACTAATATTGCTTTTAATTCAATAGCTTTATCATTTGCAACATTAATATCACTGGCATTTAATCATATTCATTCATACTTAAAATCCATTTCAGCCTTCTTATAATCACAATATTCCACTTTAGAATTAGCCAATGAGATGAGTATATTATTTTGATAGCCTGTCAAATCGTTGGTTGGAATTCATAAAGAAATTGGCGTTTAGTCTTGTGTTGAACCTTGAACATATTACTGCATTAAAAAAATATGTTATTCATGTTTCCAAGTGTTGAACCTAAATTTTTGCAAAGAGCAAACCTTTGAGAAATATAAATATTATTGACATCAATAACGTTTTTTTAAAATGAAGTAAAGAAGCAAAACTTCATAATTTCACTTCTTTAATATATGATTCCATTCAGAACAAGGTTTATTTCACAAACAGTTTCTGATGCTTTGTATTTTCTGTACAATTTGCAGTATAAATTGTAAGTATAAAAAAAAAAATTACAGTTTTTATTGCTTAATTAAAAAAAATTATTATCGTAATTGATTATTAAATAAACAAATCAATCGCACATATTGAGCCATCGAAACTATAAAATTAATTGAGTTAAACAGTAATTGATTTTAGGGAGACGTGTTTACAATGATGCAGAATATATTAATATCTATATTATTCTTCAAAAACTATTTAGTCTAAATGCTTAATGCTACGTAACCTATTATCAAGATATTAATGCAAAATTAAAATATTCAGAATTAAAAATTCAAATGTTTATAACTTCAAAAGGGAAGATTAATCACTAATTAAAAATTACCCCACGAATCTGCAAGGATAATTAATATTTTTAGACCCTTAATTCAATTCTATTTTGACTGAAGATCATACCACGTGCTGTCGGAGTATCGGCCGGAGAGAATATTTATATATATTTGTATCTCCGTATAAAAGTTAATCCTCACATAAAATAAATGCAAGGATGGCTAATGCATTTGTATCAGCGTTTACATAATCTTGAGAAGTTTTTCACAAGAATTTTGCTGTTATTGATGATCTCCATATGTTTGCCAGCCTAGAAACAATTCTTTGTATACAATATCGACAAATGACGGTACTTTTGCGCAACCAAATGATTGGATGATATATGTTGCGAGGGAGGCGTCACATATCACCCAATAATTTGTCCGACCGATTACGCTTCGCCAACCTATTACGAAAAATTTTTGGTCCTTTGATTTATATAGATAACGCGCATTTCCCCTCTGTCTAGCCAATTTTTACGCATCTCAATAGACTATAGAAATTTATATATAATGATGCTCCCTCACTTGGAGATATCGAAAATTTTTCTGACAGCCGGTGTACTGTACGGTCGCATATTTTTTTATGCGATCAATATTAATTGACTTTAGCGCATATTCATATTTGGGTCGCAACTCTTAGTGGACTGATTCTCTCTTAAGCGCGTTTTTCAGAGTCAATGGGAAAGTCGACAAAAAGTGTACTTAAATATTTTGCATTTAGTGAGATAAATATAATTCAATGCACTTGCTGCAAACATTCTGTATTTACTAATAATTATTGTCGATATAAATAATCGCAAAATACGTTCTTTATTAGTTTATAAATCATCATTAATCGCGAAAATAATTGTTTAAATAAAAATTAGGATTTAGTCATGATAAGTATTCCGGATGGGGTAATAACAAAAACAGACAAAATACCACGTCCTTATTTATCTATTTTATTTTAAAATTATCATGATCTCATCATGTAGTTAATTTTTGCGCCCGCAACGTTAATCGGTCTATCAAAATCATATTCTACGCAAATATGGAAGGATCACGTCGATTTCAACTGAAATATGTAAATATATAAATAAACGAAAAATATCGTTTAAAGTATTTTTTGTTGTAAAATTTATAATTCTTTTCCAGTGTCTATTTCATTAACTCGGGTAAATTGTGACTGAATGCGATGGAATTTGCTAAAGTAATTCAAACTAAATCGGTACAAGAATGGAAAGAAAAGTAATTGCTCTTTCAATGTTATCATAATATCCATTTTTTATCTCGATACATTTAATCATTCCTGTTATATTTTATAAAAAAAAAAGGTATATCGACTATAAAGGCTTACTGAGAAAACTAAGAGACATTCAATTGTCTATGCAATATAATGATAATCAATCGCATAGAACCGCCTCTTTTCTTTCCAGGCCAGCAGCGCGACGACCCTCATTCACTTCACAAAGATCACACTCACAAAAATCACTGTCACAAAGAGCAATGAGTTTGACTAGTATGGCTGAAAGTGCAAATGTTTTGCTTAATAAAGTGTCGTATAAATTGTCTCATTGGACGAAGCAACCATCTATTCCCGAACATAGTAAGTCTTTCAATCTTCAGGTATTTGGGTTATTCATTAAATAATATTTATTTATTTTTCTTTAGCCACAAAAATTCCTATTACATCTATTGAAACATTACTGGAACAATCGAGCCCTGAAGAAACTGCATTTTTCTTGTCATTAGACAAAGAATTGGAAAAGGTCACTCGTTTTTACACAAGTAAGCACGTGAGATAAATTTTTATAAATAAAAACAGATTCTTAATGATAAGTTGAAAAAATAGGAAAAGAAGGTGAAGTAATCTATCTTTTCGAAAAGTTAAAGAATTATAATGAAAGTCTAAAACCTTCAAGTGAACTTAGAAGAGAAATTAAAAGAAATACGGTATGGAATGGAATGTTACATGGCATGATAGTATTTATAACGTACATGATTTCCTCAAATAATAGGGGTTTTTTTGTTGTAGTCTATTGGAGATTTTGCTCCAAAATTCTTAAGAAAATCATCATCATACGCAGAATTTTCGGACGAAAAGTCACATATTCCAAGTTCCAAGTATAAAAACGCGAAAAAAAAAATAAAAAAAGCTGCGTTCGAATTATATCGGGGCGCTGAATTATTAAAAAACTATCGAGTAATAAAATAATTTATTTATTTTATTGAAATTCATTTCAAGTTATTAACTATTTCTTTCAAATTGATTTAGCAACTTAATAAAAGAGGCTTCGCCGAGCTCCTAAAGAGATATGATAAGATAACGGGAATAAATGGAAGTGAATATTATATGCAGAAAGTTTCTGAAAGTAGTTTTGTAAAGTCCAGAGGATTAGACCGATTAATGAAAGAAATAGAGGTAAAATTTGTAGTAGTTTGGGTTTCTTTGATTACAGATAAAATACTTATATAATTATTTATAGACTTTTTACAGTAATCATTTCGAAGAATCAAGAAAACAAGCGATTAAAAAACTTAGGTCACATAATAGAACGAATGTATGTCATGTTCATTTTTTTTTTTAATATCATCGACTTGAGCATACTATAAATTTATATCTCAAATATATTTTTAATAGACATATCATACTGCCGCATTACGAGTGGGATTATGTCTAGGATTATCACTATCTTTATTGTATTATCTAGTTCAAAATAATGATAATCCGTTGCATTTGCGATTCTATATGGGACTATTTATCCCGACAGTTTTCGCTCTACTTATGGGCGCTGCTATGAGTTTGTGGGAAAAAACACATATAAACTACAAATTTATATTCGAACTTGATCCAAGAAACAATCTGGGCGTCTATCAATATTTGGAGGTAGGTTTCTTAATATCATTCATTAAAAAATAAAAATAAGATAAAATAAATATAAAAGATATATTAATACCATGTTATTATTTGTTGTTATTTAAAAAAAATAATAGCTTCCTTCGTTTATGTTTCTACTTCTTAGTTTTATGATGTATTCGGACTATTCCAATTTATTTGGTTTTGATTATGACGATATTGACATATATTTAGCCGTAGCATTCATCGTCACTGCCGTTACTCTGTTCTGTCCTATTCGTATACTTCATTATAATGCAAGACGCTGGTTCATTCTTACTTTGGTATGGAATATTTATTGGGAATATTAAGATTAATGTAACTCTGCATGAAATTTTAATATATTCGTTTCATTTTGGTAGGGTCGTATCATAGCTCCTTTTTGGTTTGGCATAGAATTTCGAGATTTCTTTATTGCTGATGTACTGAACAGCTTATCTTATACTTTTATTGCTATACAACTATCTTTTTGTCATCCATGTACGTTTTTTGTTGAAACATTCAATGTAATTTTAAATTTAATCTCATATTAACCTTTAACTACAATGTCAAAATGCTAGGGAGCGGGATTCATGCTTCTTGTTATGGTTCAAGTTACTTTAAAGAAATTACTACGAATATTCTTCAGCCTTTTATAAGCTCTATCCCACAATGGTTGCGTATATTGCAATGTTTAAAGCGTCTTTGGGATACTAGAGAAATGATACATCTGGTCAACATTTTAAAATATTTATCAGTCATAATTTCTACGTTTTTTTTTTGGATTCAATTAAGGAATGGTTGGTATTTATTATTTTTTTTGAATTGTCATAATGTTTATAATTTAACATGACAACATTTTTACAAACTTTTAGTTGGCAACAATTTAACCACAATTTGTTGGGTCGTAGTTCAGACAATTTCCTCTATATATACATTTACTTGGGATGTAAAAATGGATTGGTCTTTATTACAAATTCATTCTTCTAACTATTTGTTAAGAGATGAACTAGGATTTAAAAACCAATATATATATAAGGTTTCCATCGTTATCAACTTGATCCTAAGGTTTTCTTGGATTTTGTTTTTAATTTTCCGTACCGATATTTTTCATATTGGAATTATAGTGGCTTTTTTAGAAGTTTTTAGGTAGTTAACTAAATGGTTATGGATTCTTTCATCACTTTCAAAACTCATTTCGTCTTACTTTTTTTTTTAGACGTTTGATGTGGTGTATCATCCGTGTTGAAGATGAACACGTCGCTAATTGTAAAGGATATCGTGCCATCAAAGAAATACATACACTTTTCGTCTATCCTGATGATATAATCGAATCTAGTAGTGATACAGTAGGTGTAGACGAAAAATTAGAAGCTAAAAAATCAAAATTTGATTCAATAATGAAAGGATGGGTGAACCGAACTATGAGCACAAGAGTGAGCAGGAAAAATAAACTGAGAGATTTTAATCCAAGATTTGAAATGAATGAAGAATCGTATAATAGCGACGAAGAATATGATGATTATGATGATTACGGTGATACATCAAGTGCTGAAAGAAGGGAAACGGTGTCAGCATTATATGCAAGCCGAAGACTACCTATATTCACTGACATAGAAGGCGGGAGAGAAAGTTATACATCAGCTTAATTTGTAAAAATAATCACGATATCATTTATTTATTGGTAATTTTTTCATTCTTTCTTTTATTGAAGAAAAACAATACATAGTAAACATAAAGAAATTTTCGCTTTAATACTTTGTCATGTATTTTACGTAGAACCTTTTTTCCTTTATATTAAAACTTTCTAATTTAATTATGTGGCGGAACCTTATATATTTCACATATATAAAGACTTAAACCCATACAACCCATACTAAATAAAGTTTAATTTTTTAAAAGGATCATGTGATCTATTGCTAAATGTTAGTACAGCATTGGTTGCTTCATTGGTTGCTTCCAGTAACATCAACGGTTCCTCCTGTTGGTTGCTTCCAGTAAGATCGATGATCTACACTAAGGTTAGAGTTCCTTATCATATTTATTAGTGCGCAGAAGTGTGTCGATGATCTTTCATGGTCATACTGGGGTATTCATTTAAATGCTAAACCAGGAATATCGATATGTAATATAACATGTGAGTGCCGTCAAGAAAAACCTGCAATCGGGCCTTCAATTATATTTGATGTACAACAATCGACGCACCTAGTATAGCCACCAAAATTAGGAACATAATACAGAGCTTAAATTTATTTGCCGATATTAAAATTAAAATAATAATGACGATCAGTATTTTGATAATACACACAATGATAAAAACTTTTTTACAGCGAAATTTAGTTCTTTGAATTTATTATAATATTCTAAAATGGAAAGTATGCATTTATGTTTGTTATATCAAACAGTAAACCCCATTATTGTATTCTAAAATAAATAAAAAAACATGTTTTAAGTATTTAAACTGTGCAAATGAAAGTAAAAAAAGGAAATGTAAAGATCAATTTTTGAATTATATTTGTAAAACAAAAGAAAATGTTCTAAAATCTGAAGAGCATGAACATATAGTATATGAAAAATTTATAGATATTGTGAAAGAAAACAACACACATATAGATTTTGAGATAGTTATAAATGTTTTTTTAATAAATGTTAAATTAGAAATAAATAACATTGATGAAGTTGTTGCAAGTTTATTAATATTTAAGATTGTAAAGATTTATAAAAAAGATAATAAGTATTCATATATTTATAAAAGATATCAAAATAAGCAAATTAAACCTATTTTATTTAACTCTTAGTATAATTGTCATTAAGTTTAAAAAAAGAATGATGATAAAAGTAATTAGTATAATAGAAAATTACAAATAAACATTATAATTATAAAAGAATTATTATTATTAAAATTGATCTATAGATGTAGAACCCATA
>CAJVQA010010791.1:0-11165 GCA_910591915.1 Cetraspora pellucida | reverse complement strand
TGCACTTGGACTTAACTACAGGGCTTCACATTCAATTACTGGCTCCTTATTGGGTTACAGAGGCTAAAATCTTTTTAATTTTGCCTCCAGCCAGACTTGAATCATTGACCTTGATTGTGAGGGCATGGGAGCTTAACCACTAAGCTATGGAATCCACACCCTAATTCTATTCTTAAATAAAATTATTTATTAATATTTAAATAAATAAATAAAAAATATTACATATTTTATCTTAATATAATTGATGTAGATAATATGCTAGTTGATACAATAGTATTGCAAATTTATTAAATCTTGAGTTGTATACTTTAATAGCTTTTAATTTGAATAAATTAGAATTAGAAAGTCAATTTATTATAACTGTTACCTTAATTAATACCATATAGCAATCTGCAATTATTGAATGCTGACTTTTTAATTAATTTATCATATCTTTAATCAACTTTAGTATCACAAATATATAATGGCATTAATTAACAAATTCATAGTTTTGAATTAAATTAAAGACAACTTCATTAGAAATTACCAATGCATAATTATTAATAATCTAATATAATGTATAAAAAATTTATAATAAAATTTAATAAAATTGTATGCCAATTCATATTAAAAAAAAAAAAATCAATAAAATTTATTAGTTACCTATTCAAATACTGGTTGAGAATAAATTAAAGAATCTATAGTTTTATACAATAATCCTTATTTAGTTTTGCAATAGATTTTAAGTTTGCCAACTCCTATATTTATCATAGCTAATCTATTTTTTAAAACCCTATTTGTTATTGATGAACAGTGAAAAAAATGTCTACTATTCTATATTGTTTAATAAGATTTTTGATTTCATTTGTTTTTAAAAAATCTGATACAATTAAATTAATTGCATATGCACCACAGTATATATCTAAATGAAATTAAAATTTTCATTAATTAGTCATCTTGCTTGCCTTATATTAAAACTATAATCTGTAATAATAGTAATAAACTTTTAGACTCCAATTTAATTTAAAACATTATTTATCTCTTTAGCTAAAAAATTGTTATTTGTAAATTGCATAGAATAATTTTTAATTTGTAGCAAATGTTTTCTATAATTAGGAATTGTAATAATATAATTGTAAAAAGATGAACCCAATAGAGTAGTTCATCTGTCAAATACTAAAAATTTAATAATTAATACATTATTAATTAGTATTTAAAATTATAACAAAAAAAAAACTATATACATACTTAATGTTAGATTTTTTTCAGATTCTAATTCATTATTAATTACCTTTTAAATTTAGCAATCTCTTCATTAAGAATATGTTCAGAAAGAGTAAATTAGGATGGAGGATTATATTTACTATTTAATATTTTAAACATATCAATAATGAATAAATTATCAATAGTTTCTAAGAGAAATCTAATGCATGTCCAAGTCTTTAGAATAGATTAATCTATTTGCCACTGTCTGTCTTCAGAAATTATCTCTGAATTTAATTGATTTGAGTTTAAATTATTATCAATTTTATATTGTCATTTAATTATTTTTTTATCTAATAATAAATTATTTCATCAGAATTCTTTTATATCTTATGGAACATTTTTATATTATCATGCTAAATATCACTTAAGTATTTGTGACTTGCCACAGGCCCAATTATATGAACAATGCTTACAACTTGCTGCATAGTGCCTATCACTTAAACATTCTCTTATATTAACATAATTCCAGACTTGGTCTGGTTTAGGTCCACCATAATATCTCTTCTTAGTTTGATATAAAACATGAACATCTTCTGATAGAACATTTTGATTATCAGAAATATTACTAGATTTTTGAAAAGGTTCATTACTTGGTAATTGCTAAATAAGAAGTTGAGAATCAGAGATTTGTAAATCAAAATAAGAAGTAGGTATAAAGAACTGATCAATATTATAGTTTAATTCATATGTTTCAAATATAAAAAGTTGTTTATAATTACTAAAATTGTTAAACACATTTATTGTAAAGTTTACTAAGAAAATTTTATTTTTGTTTTACTGTATTGTTTAGCTATCACTATGGTATATTAATAATGATAATAATTCCTATTTTGGAAATTGGATATTTATGACAATTATCTAAATTACATGTTACACATTTGATAATAATTATGATATTAAATAATGTTAGACATCTGATAATAATTATAACACTTTTGGGATCATATGATTTTGTCGTAACTGTAACTGTAACTTGCCAAATGTCATATAATTCATTGGAATGATGCATCTGCACCTCTAGTCACAACACACTTTTTTCATTTTTATTGTTTGGAGCATAAGAGGATAAAATATTAAAATTCTCGTTGTTGATGTAATATTAATAAAAACATCAAAAATGTAACTTTGAATTTTTCTGTGCATATTGTGACACATTATGTAATAGATTCGTTTTTGGTGTTTTTATTAATAATATATCAAAAACAATAATTTTGATATTATTTTATCCCTTGTGCTCCAAAAAATAAAAATAAAAAAAGAGCTTATTAAGTTAAAAAACATATTATAATGAACTCAACAAATATAATTTTATTTGTATGGGTTTGCTGATTCAAGTGTTATTGCAGCTTGAGCTTTCTGTTTTTACTATTACAGTATTATTAGTAATCATTATGAGACCTGCATTATATTTATAATTTGATTTTGTAAACATGTACTTTTCTGGTAAAAACAATCAGGATATTACTCAGGTTTGCATAAATTGGTTTCAAGCGTGATTTTTTATTTATTTTTTTTAGAAAACCCATACTGTATCACTTTAACAAGCAAAATGGCAAAAACAAGATATAACACGCATTTATTATTATTATTATTTTTTTTTGAAATCATCTGATATATACCAATAGACAAAACCAGTATGATCAGGAATAAAATCGATCAAACCCAAATGTTTACTCAAAATAGTCTTTTACAAGCATATGCAAGACACAAGAAAAAACTGGAAAGATATATTTACGCGCAAAGCTTACGCCTCATTTCACCGACACCCATTTTGTAGACATAACATTCACCAACCTGAATTAACTGCCATTTTAATTTCGTCAGCATGTTCATTTTTTATCGGTAAATTTTTTTCATAAATTCTGCTAACTTTAATTCTAATACTGACCTGACTTTAGCAACAATGACCAGAATTATTTTGTCGATGATATAAGTTTTGGTGAATAAACCGTCAGTGAAATAAATGTTGGTGTAACAAAAATGTCAGTGAATTGAGTTAGGTGAAATGTTACGTCTACGAAATGGGTATCGGTGAAGTGAGTCGACCATTAGAGATTATAGCTAGTGTTACGGCCTAAACCTTTTACCGAAGTCCGAAACTTTCGGACTTCGGTAAAGGGTTTAGGCCGTAACACTAATTATAGCCAACCGTGGCGTCCAACCAAATGCAAGACTTTGTAGGCGAACATTCTTGAACATTTCGGTAGAATTAAATTTGAGAAATATGCCCTAGGATCCAACTGTGGCATCCAACCAAATGCAAGACTTTGTAAGCGAATATCCTCGAACATTTTGGTAAAATTAAATTTGAAATATGCCCTAGGATATATGGTTTATATATGATGACTACTTTCATGTGTTCCTGGAATTCTAATAGCACGTCTGAAATCTGTGGCAGGTTATGTCGATCACTGTTGATTGTGGCCAATAAAATTACAAGATCAGGTTAACAAAAATTTGATAAAACAGAAAAACCGTAAATGACTCAAAAATTTACTATTATAACCACAGCTTGACTTCTAAATAAAAGTTTTCAGCACGAAATTTTTAGTTATGAGTATATTTAAATATCGAATATCAAGTAAATTAAAGTCTGCGTTAAATTTTGATCTTCCTGCTCTTACGATTTGGTGAATCGACATAACTTGTCACAGATTTCAGACGTGCATTCTTCTAATAATAAATTGGTCTTGTTTTTTATAAATTAAAAATCTAGCAGTAATCAATATACAGACTAAACTAATTCCACCCACACCAATACCAATTCCAATATATAAGTTATTATTTTGTTGAATAGGTGAGGTAGTTGTTGAGAGTATATCTTGATTTATAGAAGTAACCCAGGTGTAATTTCGTGTGTCCATAATGTAAATACTATTAGTATGTATTGGCAATGATGCAATAATTTGGCCTGAAGATGCGAAAGTTAAATAAATGTAACAAATTTAATAGCTACAATAAATAAATAAATTATAAAAAGGTAAATTACCAAATGCAATAATCATATAATTTTTGTATAATGAAGCAGAATGAAATGCGAGTGTTGGTGGAACATTTGTTCCAGCAGTACTTGGAATAGACCACATCCAGGTATTTGTATTTAATACTGCAATATCTGAAAATATAGTAACGAGGGTGCCGTTACTATCGAACATTCCACCACCATATAGAATAATATTTCCGCCCTGCGCTGTTAAAAATTAATAATAATTGGCAAAAATATAAATTTATAATTTGCATTGATATTACTATGTTCAGCTTACTTAAAGCTGTAGAATGACCGACACGAGATAAGACAGTTGAACCACTAGCAGTCTAATACGAACAAACAATATTAGGTTTAATAACTAACAACAAGGATAATAATTGATTAATTATATACATTACTTTAGTAGTCCAGGTGTAGGTTTTTGTATCAAATGTTGGAAGCTACAATTGATATTAAATAATATTAAAGTGAAGGAAAACTTCAAATATTAAAAAAATATTAGTCTGTTCATACCTGATTCATACTAGCCATATTTTTACTTGAACCTTCACGGCCACCAATGTAAATAATAAGACCATTTGGTAATAATGTAGAAGTATAATCAGCGTAAATAAAGAACTGCGATTGAACTTGAGTTGACCAACTCATAGTAGTTATATCAAGTATATTCATATCATTAAACCAAGTTAAATTGAGAAATTGTGTTCCCCCAAAAACAAAAATCTTCCCGGTATTATCAATAACAGCCTGGTTTTCATCACGTCTTGTGAAGCTAGCATTAAAATTAATAATACTTGGTGCTGTCCACAGTGAGGTCTTAGAATTAAATGCGTATACAGATGATGTATTTATAGCACTATTGATATTATCTGCAGTAAATGTCCTTCCACCAACTAAAAAAATGGTTGAATTATCGATTGGATTAAGACATGAACTACCGTAAATATATCCTACTGGCATTCCATTATCAATGCGCCATGGTGGTGTAGTTGTGTTAAATGAATTTGATAGGTCAAGATACCAAACTTCATTAGATACGTAATCAGATGAAAGTATTCCGCCAAAGAAATAAAGCTTAGTGCCAACTAATGCGCTAGTTTGCAAATGCCTAGCATTAGGAACACTCTGGCAAATAACTAAACAACATATTGAGCCAAGTATTATAGAAACAAGAATACTGTAAATAAAATTCATACTTAAGGTGATTCAGAATTAATTTATTTTAAAGATAAGTGGAAGTTACAAGGCTCCTATTTCCGAAATCAGAAAATGAAATAGTGATTTTTTTTAATTCTTATAATTATACAGAATTTATAGGTCGTACGCTTCGAAATTGATGCGTCAATAATTTTATTTAAACACGTTCATTAATTCTTATTTTCTCCAAAATGGGAGAATCGTGTAACTTAGTACATAAACGATTTATGCGGGGGAATTATTTCTTCATGTTGTTACTATTGTAGGGAAAGAATTAGCAATTATAAGGTCCAATAGTAAACCGGGTTAAGAATTTAATATTGATATAGGACTATTGATGTAGTGGCTTGTATCAGGGCATAAAATAATGATTTTTTCAGGTGTTTTTTCCTAATCGAATCTTAGAAACTCCAATCGTCAGTCGTTATTATAAATGATGGAAATATCCGGCATTTTATAAGTTTTGTGCCCTGACTTGCACACTTGTTAGGGTAATTAATTTCGAAAATTATTTTCATGCTCAAATATTTGTACCCAACCTAATCAGATAATAGTGTGAGATCCGAAAACGTGGCCGGTACACATGACGAAGATCCCGAATGTCAGAAATGTCAGGTATGTCAGATATATCAAATATATCTGCTATATCGCATAAGTGTGATATATTAAATAAATGCGATATATACGATAAATTAGACATATACGATATATTAGATATGTTTGATATATTAGACAATCTCATAATGTAAATAGACAAGAACGTTTATTATAAATAAAAGGCAATTCGCCCAGGCCAAAAGGCCAGTGATTACAATTACGAAATATACTAACTACCCGACCCATAGTACAAGTGAAAGTATTGCCTTATAAACCCAGTTACTATCGTAAATCCCATTATTAACAATACCCGTTCACCCCAACGATAAACTAAACCCGTAATTGATCGCTCGCCTAGTCACGTGCGCAGTAAACCGTAACGAAGAATAGAAGAGTTCCAACCCCGATTCGGCGTAGTGAAATCCCGGTTGAGACAATAGAAGAAGATAAGAATTAGAACAAGAGTAGGTTGAAGGAAAGACTCAACAGAGAAAAGACTAGTACTTACCTATGGACGATAATCCACTCGCCAAATCTAACCGCCTGTTTCGACTTAGCCTACACGAGAGTTGGAATAGTTTAGCGACAGACTCGCCGATTTCCGAGACGACAATAGCAAATAAGTCACGTAATAATGAAATACAATAACCTTTTTTTCAAAAATTTGTTAAGTTATCTCGACAAATATTCAAAAAGATAACTGCATGACGTTATCACGCGAAACCAGGAACAGGAGCATGAGGAGTATTGGCATTACATTAGTTTATATATAGGCTATCGCACTATTGGGCATGTGATGTTGGTTGTGCAAATCAGGGAGTGAATACTTCCGTGAATTATTTATCACGTTACCACCAATAATTCCATTTTATTACAACATGTGATGAGTTCTTCAATTGGACACTATTTGCAAGCAAATTATTTCAACAATGTAATCAAATTTCTAATTTTGATTATTAAAATATAACATTGTAAGAAATTTAAGAGATTCAGTTCTATTGTCGTGTTCGGAAAATTGCGACTCGATCGCCCCACAATCCAAAATCTTGTGTAACCAACGATAAGCAACTTTTACGAAAGAAGGTGTTAGATATTGCTGGTGGGTGATTTTGGCTTTCGGTTACTTGGGTTCAACGAAGGTTAGTATGTAAGGCACGTGATCAAGAACTTGGTCAAACAACAATTTTTATATTGGGTTTATAGGGTTTATACTGGGTAGAGAATTAAAGTAATATTATAGTAATGTATAATGTATAATGTGGAAGTTATTATTTAATAAACAAAATAAGACGTCTTTTCTTAGAGTAATAATGTCTTTTATTTATAATAAATTTTTAATTATTACTTATTTTATTGCATATATATTTTTTTTTTGCTTTGCTAAGGCTATTGGTTATCAGTAGCTACTGTTTTTATTGTAATTTGATTATAATTATATAGTTATACAAGATGCATGTGCAACTAGTCAAACACACAGCTTTTGGTTATCTATTTAAGTAGTCTGCTTACAGGTTTTACACTAGTTGTCATACTTGTAATCTGCTAAAAGATTATCTAATTAATCATTCTAATCCCTATACTATACACAATAGATAATTATACAAGTTCTCATACATTTAAGTGTTGTCTAATCTAATCTTGACCACTTTGTCTATATGTCTATCAAGCTGTCACATATTTTAGAGTATATTATTTAACTGTAAAGTTTCAGTAAACTTTCTTGCTAACTAACTACTTATATTTAGTTCTTATTAACAGGATTCATTCTTGCAAAGTTCATTTAAATCTTAGTACCTATTTAATAACATATCTTTAGTACTTATAGTATACCTATGTTTTTGATATCAGACTCTTAATCTAAATAGGTTAGAAGGACTATTACCTGTTTATGATATATTAAAGTTATAATATCTAATATTCTTTTTCTCTAATTTGGATTTTTGGCAGTTTGATTAACAGTAACTTATTTAAAGTTCTTAGTTGTTGATTTTTTTGTATTAATATCTATTTTTTATATTTAGTCTTTATAATAGTATTGTTAAAAATCTATATTATCTCTTTATTTAAATCTTTCTATTAGGTTTTAGCTTCTTAGTTTTACAGATTTACATAGTTATAGAAAGAAAAAAAAAACTCTTTCTGCAAATCCATTGCACAAAAATTAACTAAAAAAATCATTTGTCTAAAAACACTTATAACTATTTATTTTATTAAGATAATCTGTCTTGGCATCTTAAATAAACTTGTTCAGCATTGTATTTTATGTATATTTTGAAAATTTATATCTCTAAAGTTTAAACTCATTAAGAAAACTGTACTGACAGTTTTTGGCCTTCAGTTTTAATAATTTTATATTTTTGCAGTTTTTGCTATCATAACCTGTCTTATACTCTTAATTAAAAGTTGTAGTACACATTTATCTGGTTAAAACAAGCTCTAGATAAAAAGTTTTGACCTAATATTGCCAAACTACAGTTAAATTTATCTTTTATTCTCTTGAATAATTTTTTTCCTATCTTTTGTCCTTACTCTATTCCCTTTTTCTTTTATATAAATTTCATGTAACTATTTGATCATTTCTCAATCTATAATTTATTAATTTACACAAAAATTCTGTAACCTATCTATTAATAGAATCTTATTGAACACAATTCTCTATTTTTATATTTAGTTCTTACTAATATTACACAATAATATATATTTCAAACTCTATTTGTATTAAGTATCCGAGTCATTTTGTGATCCTAGTTACATTAGTTACACCTGTGTACTATTTCAGTGATACCCCAATATTACAACCCTTGTCTTTAATTATCATCCTTGTAACATTATCTATAATTATATTATTAACTTAGAAAAATTTCTAAGTCTTTAATCAATCTTTACTCAAGTTATCATTATTCAACAATGCCTACCTTAAATCAACAAGAACCTGATACAGCAGACCTTAATTATTTTTACCAAAACTTTTTCAATAGTTTTAGTATTGCTCTTTATGAAGAAGAAAATAATAGCAAGACTTGCCCAATTTCTCCCAAAGTTCAACCTACTATCTGCTTAACAAAAAATCTCAGATCTAACAAAATTACTTACTTCTTCCAAGCTCCTACCTCTACTTATATCATTACTTGTCTTTGTGACAAATATCATACCAAATTCATCTTAACCTCAAACACTAACTACACTTAAGCTACTAAATTTACAACTGCTTATATTTATAGCAACTTAAAAAAATTTAACAGAACAACTCAACAACTTATGACTAACCTCTCTTCCTTTATTAACAGTATTCCTCCATCTCCTATACCAGATGTTCATTACCATACTTGTCCTAAATGCTCTTTTCCAATTGGTTGTATCATGAAAAATAAGCATCATTATTCTACTGAAAAATATGTCTCCAAAAATAATGAAGTTTATCATTTTGTCTATATAAATGCTTCATCTCAACATAAAGCTAATTCATCCCAAACTAAGAAAAATCTTACTCAAACCTTCCAAAACATCTTACATAATTCTTTTCAAACTACCAATCCTCTTACTGGCTCTTCTTACCAAAACTTAATCTCTTCTGATCTTATTGATTCTTTCTTTTCTTCAACTATCAATACTAATCCTATTGCTAACCAACCTCTTACTACTAACACTCTTAATATTTCTAGCCCAAACCTCAACAATTCTAGCAATACCAACCAACTGAAAAATACTCCTAACAAACCTCCTTTTCAATCTTTTTCAAGTATTCTCAAACCAAAAACTAATTCTACATATAACTGAGTTGCAAATTTTCCAATTACTGAAGAAATGCAACCTAATAAGAAATTGCAAACTCCATTCTTTCTTCAACATTTTACATTCCTTAAAAAATTCCTTTATAATTTTTATCTTAGCAAAGAAATTAAGTCAGCTACTGCTACCCAACCTGCACTAAAAGCCTCATTTTACTATATTATCTGTATTATGGCTGGACAACAGTCTGAATTTTTAACTGATCTTATCTACAACAGCAATCCCAACATTGATAAAAGTGCTAACATTCCTTTTGAACTTCTTGAATATACTTTTAAAAACCTCATCCTTAAATTTACAACCATTCTCTTTACCAAACTTAACTACCTTGAAATTTTTGCTTCACCAGTTACTATTCCTCCATACATAGCCCACAACTATCTCCAAATCTGCCTCAATCTTGCTTATCTTCATCTTTTCTTATTAAACAACTATCAGTTTATTGATTATCAAAAATTTGCTGAAAACCTTCAGCTTAGACCTAACAGATTTAAAATTGAATCTTTTATACAAACCACTGACCTTAAACAAAAATACTTCACATTCAGTCAGATGCTAGATTTAATATTAAACCTTCTTTAATATTCCTAAAATACTCTTTTTTGAGAGATTTTGTATTTCTTTACTAAAAAATTTTCTTGATCACTTTAACTTCTGGTTTGATATTTACTATCCTCCTTATAGTAAACAATTTTCCTCTAATATTGACAAAAAAAAAGTTCGCATTTTCTTAGAATTCAATTTCATCAACATTTTATCCTTCAACTCTTTAAACATCTTCTTGAAACTTACACATTTAAAAAACTCAATTTACTCCAAGAGTGACATAAAGAAGCATCTCATGTTGCTAATTTTTATTGTCTAACTTGTAACAACAAAGAATGTCAATACTTTGATGACAAAAAATTCCATAATACTACAAAACTATTAATGACATTTTAACTAAATCTCGCACATTATTTTCTTCTCAGAATGATAAAACTTGGATACATCTAACCCTCAACTCTACTTTATTTCACAAAAATATAGAATATGTCACTTCACTTGAGTAACCTATCCCTACTAAAGCCTTTGACAAACTTGCTGACCAAGCTGAAAACTTTGTTTGTGAACAAAACAAAGTTAAAACTAATCCAAAACATTGCAACTATTACTTCTACTGCTACCTCTCTTTTACTACCAAACTGCTGCTGAAAATCATAACATACAGTCTCTGTTCAAGGAGGAGGCTATTAACTTACTTACAAAAAACATTATCGATACTAAATTTCTTGCCCAAATTATTACATACTTTGATGTTATCAAAAACCAAAAGCCAACCTATTTACAAATAGTTAAATATTTTAAT
>CAJVQA010010790.1:0-11167 GCA_910591915.1 Cetraspora pellucida | reverse complement strand
AGTTGCCCATAACAAATTATTAATAAAGATAAAGGCAAAACCTCACCTTAATACCAAAAAAAAAAAAAAAAAAAAAATTATATTCACAACTAATAATTTACTATCTAATTACAACTCTATTAGCTTTAACAATTATACACTTCTCATTCACCTATTTTGCATACTTTTTAAATTCCTTAGTTGCTGATTTATACTTAACAACAAACACTTCTAACAAAGCTAACTTATTATTAATAAATTTTAACATCTCATTAAAATTGCTAGCTTCAAATGTATTATTGATACTTATGTATAATATATTATAAATACTGTTGTTATTATATCTACTATTAAATATCACATTCAAAATATTGTTCTCAGTTAAGCTATTTATAAAAAAATCTTTACTTACAATATTATATTGTGAAGCAAAAAGCCAAACTTAGCTGTACAATTCTTACTAGCACTCATTTTCATTCTTAACTTTACAATATTCACAATATTTGAGACATTCAACTACAACATCATATTTCTAACTTTATTAAACACCTTAACAATACTGAACTTCTTAGTACTAGCTTCTATATTCACTTTTAACAACTACAAAATAACCTTTAGTCCTCAATCAATATATTATATTATTTTAATTTTTTAATTGATGGACCAAATAAACAAATAACTAGCTTCAAAATTATTTAACTCTTTTCTTATATAAGATAATTACTTTAAAGCATACTCTTCTCTGTAGATACTAAAATTTCCAAAAAGCAAAACTTAGAAAACCTCAATAACTAGACTAGAAAACAAGACTTAAGATACTAACAAAATAGCAAAAGTTGCATATAGTTTAATAACAAAAATACAGAAGAGAAACTTAAAAATAGCAGAGAACAGCATATAAAAAAATTTCAATAAAAAGTAAAAAAATTTTGGAAAAATTGAAAGAATTGCCATAATTCTATTTTATAGTTCTTTAAGTTATACAAAAAGTCACAATAGAACAAGCCAAGTAAACAAACAAATATGTATATTAAACTAGTTTAATCTAGATACAACATGTAACTTAGAAGCATTTAGAAAATGATTATGCAATATAAACAGAAGTCTGCTAAAAGAATCACAGGTCGAATGAATAAATAAAGAGTGAATAATAGGTAAATAATAGAAAAAAATCTACCATTATTCTACTCTATATCCACCAAATAATAACAGCATAACAGCAGCATAATAGTAAAATAATAATAAAATAACAGGAGGTTTGTCAATATGAGTAGCATAATAGTAACATAATAGCAAAATAATAGAACAGTTTTATTATTTTACTTTTAGTCTTTGTAACTAAAAGTAAAATAATAGAACTGTTCTATTATTTTGCTATTATGCTACTATTATGTTACTCATATTGACAAACCTCCTATTATTTTATTATTGTTCTACTGTTATGCTGCTATTATACTGCCATTATTTGGCAGATATAGAATAGAATAATGGCAGATTTTTTTTCTGTTATTTATCTATTATTTACCCTTTATTTATTCATTTGATCTGTGAATATAGAGAAAGCCTCAATGCATTTTTACAAAAAGGGCATATGAGGTAATGAACAGTATGCATAATAAAATCTTCTTTAATGAAGCAAATAAGGCATATGCAATATCTAGTAGAGAAAATAATATTATTGCAGCACTTATGAAACAAGACCCAAATGAAGTAGCACTTCTGCAAATAACAGGAGAAATATTAGAAAAAGCAAAAAGAAAGCAACCTAAGAAAAAACTTGATTTTGTAAAATGATATCAAAATAAAATAAATATAAAAAAAAAAAAGAACAATAGCAAACAAATAAAATAAAAAAAAGGCAAGAAAAGCCAAAGAAAGAGACAAAAAAAAGAAAAGAAGAACATAAAAAGGCCAACAAAAGTTTACAAACAAATATTGAAACTGCAAGAAAAAAAGTAGATATAAAATAAGGCAAACAAATAATAGCCAAATAGAAGCCAAATTATTTATTAATAATTAAAATGAAGAAGAACTGAAAAGAAAATAAGAACAAGAAGATGTTAAAATAAATAAAAAAGAATCAAGACAGGAATCAACAACAGAAAAGAAAAAATAAAAAAGAAGAAAGCAAAAAATCAAAAAAAATTGATATAGTAAAAGTACTACTTAAAGAAAGCATATAGGCAAAAGCAAGAGAGGCTGCTATCAAAATAACAGCCTACTTGCAAACATATCAGTACATAATATACTTGAAAATATCAAAGAAAAATGTACAAACTTTATCAGATAGTCACTAAAAAATAATAAGCATGTCAAAAATGTTAAAGAAGTTTTTAAAAGAGAAAATCTATAGATAAAGATAGACTTTAACTGCAAGTATGACAGAAATAAGGCAATACAAAGAATTAGCAAAAAAGAAAGTGATTGGTACAGAATAATCACAGAAAAAAATAAAATAGACAAAAAAAAAAAAACATATAACAAAGAATATTAAAAAGAATGAAACAATATACCAAAAGCTAAGAAGAAAAAATATAAATAGCAAGAAAGTAAAAAAGAAATTACAAAAGATTGAATAGATATTAAGGAAAAGAAAATATATAAACTTAAATATATAACAATTTGGGACCTACTAGCAGATATAAACAAAAAAGAGCTTAAATATATTTGTATAATAAGACTCAAGAGATCCAAATACAAGTCTCTTACAATAGTTCAAATAGAAAATCAGAAGAAAAAGATACATCATAGTCTATACTAGTTAATAGTAACAAACTAATAAGAGTAACAGAAGGTGAAGAAAATTATAAAGCAAGACAAAAGCAAAGTCAGTATATAGCAAAAATAACAGAGCTGCCAAGCAATGCTTTAGAAGTTTTGCTATTATGCTGCCTAAAAAGCAAAGGTGTAAAATCAGTATACATTCCACTAACAGAAATGGAAATCAAAGAAGAACAGTAATAATTACATTTATAACAGAAAAAGAAATGAAGGCAGCTTAATCAAAACCAATTAAATATAATAACTTTCAAGTATCCTGACTAAATAAAAAAAAAAGTAAAAAAAAAGAAAGAATTAGAGGAAAAAGAGAAAAAAGCTAGAAAAGAACTAGCCAAAGCCCAAATAAAAGATATACAGAAATAAGAAGTGATCTTCAAATACAAGATGCTGAAAAGTGATTAGAAGATATAAATACTACTAATAGAAAAAACTGAGACAAAAATAATCAAATTCTAAATAGAAGATATATCAAAATAAAAAGTGATCCTTAGCTATTGAATATAGAAGAAAGGTTAAAAGTTAAAAATATTAATGCAGAAAAAAATAATAGAAATATAATCAACAAGAAAACAAGACTAAATACATAAATTGATATAGAAACAAAATAGATAGAAGAAGTTTTAGATCAAATCTTGAATAGGCTAAATCGATTAGAGAATACTCAGTTAAATATAAAAGAAGCCCTAACTAACTGCTTCTGAGAACATCTAAGTTGAATCTATGAATATGAATAAGAAGATTAGAGATTTTCTGCATAGTAAGAGAAGAATCTTTGAAGAAAAAAAATAAAAAAAATCTTCTAATCCAAAAGAAGGAAAAAAAAGAAAAAAAAAGCAGAAAATACAGAAACAAAATACAAGCAGTTAAAAGAAAAATAAAAAAAGAAATAAAAGAAATAAAAATTATATATTACAACATTAATGAACTTAAAACCAGAGGTTAAAAATTAGAAAATCTGCTAGGCTAAGCAGAGAAAGAAGAAATAGCATTTTTGAAAATAACAAAAACAAACATTATAGAAAAAGAAAAAAAAATTTTATTGTATAACCTTAATATAAGATTTAAAGATTACTAGGCAAGTGCAATATTGAATAAGAAAAAAGAATTAGATATTGAGATTCTTATAGATAAAACTTGAGAAAAAAACATGTTGAAGCAGTTAAAAGACTTAGCAAATATATGATAGAAGTAAAGCTATACTTTAAACAACTAGTACTAATAGTAATAGAAGTGTATATTCTGCCAAATAACAAAGCAATCAGTAAGAAAATATAGCAAAAAATTGTGGAAATCGTAACAAACAAAAAAAAAGCATATGGAATTAATCATACTTGGAAATTTCAATCACACAGTGAACAACATACTAGACAGACTGCACTTACAAACAACAGAATATAAAAAATTGCCAATTTTCAAGTAGCTTAAGAGGCAAAATTTTACAGACTCTTTTAGAAATTTGCATTTAATAGAAAGAGTATACATATGGTTAAATCAAGAAGCAGCAACAAGAATTAACTATATTTGGTTATCAGAAACAATTGCAGCTAGTTTTCAAAAGCCAATATAGAGAAAGCAGAAGGTATAACAGACAGTAACTATAAGATATTAATAATATTCATATGGCTAGAACATATAATTGCAAACCAGAGTTGTACAAAAACTAAATATAAAGACCAAATAAGAACAGTATATTTGTATGAGAAAGCAAAATAAGAAGACTAAAAAGAATATGCTAAAAAGCTTCAAACATAATTAGAGTGAAAAAAAGTACTGAAACAATTAGAAAAAGATAGAAAAAGCAGTATATATAAAATAAAATAGAAGAAGCTATAATAGAAGTAACAAATAAACAAATTTTTTTAAAAAAAGATATCTAATACAAAAGCAAACAGAAGACATTATAAAAAGAAACTATAGCAGTATAAATACATAATTAAACTACAACAAATAATTAAAAAGGTAAAAATAAGAAGAAACCAAAAGACAGAAAAAGAAAAAAAAGAATAAATAAACAAGAAACTTATAGACAACAATAAAAAAATAAAAGTAGTTTTACTAAAGCTATACAAATAATGATCAGAAGCATAGATAGATGACATAAAAGACTAGTAAAAAATTCTAAAAAACAGAGTAGGAATAAGCTCAAAGAAAACAAATAAAAGAAAATATAAATAGAAGATATAAGATGATAAAAACTAATCAAGAACAAATGATTGTTAGCCTTTTGAACAAACCATACAAAAAAATAATTCTAAACAAATTTATAACTTAAAATAAAGATAAAGTTAGTCTAATGACAGAACCTAAAGCTGTTTTAAATAGCCTGGCAAAGCATTTTAGAAATTAATTCAGAAAGCAAAGAACCAAACTAAAAGAGATGTCTAAGGAATGAATAAAAGTGTATAACTTAAAAGAGTAGATCAAGAAGTCCTAATATAAAAAGTTAAAAGAAAAGATATAAGAAAAAGAATAGAAAGACATATTAAAAAAACTCAAAGCTAATACAGCTTTAGAAATTTCAGACATAAGCTACACTTTAATAAAATGAGTAGAAAAAAAATCACAGAAGATTTTTAGAGCCTTTGCAAATCTGGTTTTAGAAATAGGTGAAATGTTAGAAAAGTAAAAAATAGCACAAATCTATCTAATTTTAAAATATGTAGACTAGAAATATAATCTGAACAATATTAGACTAATAGCATTAATTAAGACCTTTAAAAAGTTAGTTACAAAAGTAATAACAAAAAGGCTGGCCAAGATATTTACAGAAAGAAAAATACTCAAAAGACCAAACTACACAAGTTTGCCTGACAACTTAACAGAGCAACCAATATATATGCTAAATATGATAATAGAGAAAGTACAAAAGAAAAATAAAGAAACATGAACACTTCTGCAAGACATAAAGAAGACATTTAACTCAGTTCCATTGGAAAGCTTGGATTTGGCTCTTAGAAGAGTTAAAGTATCATAAAAAACAATAAAATATATTATCAACCTCTTCTGTAAACATTAATTTAAGATAATTATAGCTTATGATCTAACAGAAGAAATAACAGAAAATAGTATTGATTAAAGAGTGATAATTTCTCTACTAATCTGGCAGCTTTACTGTTAAAAAGAATTCAAGAAGATAAATTATTAAGCTATATAGTAAAGCAAGAAGCACTAAAAAATATAAACATTAATTGAATTACAAAACATACCTATATAACAAAAAAACAAGCAATTTATATAATAAATAGTGTCATTTTTTTACATTTGCTTTATAAATTGTATTCTACATTTCTCTTTACTACTCAAATCAACACACTTAACAAGATCTGCACTAGTTTAGTCAAACACAAAGTAAGACTAGCCTAGAAAGTTCCAAACTTATTCCTATTTAATCCAGATATCTATGCCTTAAGCAAACTAGCTTAGGCTCAACTTTCTTCTTTAGTAATAGTGCTTTATAAAAATATAAACTATCACAGTTTCAATTTCTTTTTTTTAAAATTATAACTATAACAATTACAAGACTCAACTTTTACTAATACTTCTATTCTCATTCAACTTCTAGTTTTTTTAGCTTTACAATTAAATATACAAATCAGCCAAATAGTACTTGCACTTCATGCCTTAAATTTATAGACCTTATAAAATAATAACAACTAGCCCTACCCCAAAACTGTTACTAGAACTTCAATAAACAAAATTCTTTAAATCATTCTAAAGCTTCTTATTTTAAAGAAAAGTTAAATAATTATAATATTGCTAGCATAAAACAATTTCTAAATGTAATCAACTCAGAGCTTCTAGAATAGAACAATTTTTATCATAACATTAAAAGAATACTGAGAAGTAAAGACCTGCATTGGGTTTTGCAGCCTGGCCTAGCCTGGCCTGGCCTGCAAATTTTTGCTAACCAGACTGGGCCTAAAGCAAAATTTTATAATTGTGAGCCAGGCTAGACTGAAAAATTTGCAAAACTTTATAATTGCAGGCCAGTGTAGGTCTAAAATTTTGTAAAATTATATAAGAAATTTTTGCAGACCAGGCCAGGCTGGGCCAAGCTGAAGAAAAAATTTAACATATGTGGACCAGGCCAGGCTAGCAAAAAAATAGTAACCCTAAATATGAGCCAGTCTGGGTCTAAAAAAAAAATTTAACTCTAACTGTAAGCTGAGCTGAGTTTCAAAAATAGACACTTTGCAGATCTCTACTAAGAAAACACTGTTCATACTGGTTTCTTATAGTTCAAGACTTAATAGTAGTCTCAATTAATCCTTCATCAATATTTTCACATATAAATCCTTACATTTTGTCTCAATAGAATCCTAAAGAAAAAGATTGGATAATTACAGATAATTCTATTATTAGCAAGATATATAATTCTTACAACAAAGTTCTTAAAGCCCAACTTTATATTCTAAAGCTAAACAATATACTATTAGCCTATGCAGGTTGTAATCTAAAAAATTAATTATAACACTCTAAGTATTGCTACTTCAATATAACAACATCACTATACAATATACAGGTAGACTGTAAAAAGAAAATTCACTTAGATATTGCTGATTTTAAAAAGACATTAAACTATATTATATCAATAACTGTAACTTAAAAACAAATACAAAATGCAAACCCAATACTAAAAAGACCTCTATGTTCTTTTAAAAACCCTCCAATCTACCTCTGGAAAACACTAACAAAAGCTAAGTTTACTATTAAGACACTAACAATTCACTTGACCTCTAATTGGCAAATAGTAAGCAACAACTCACAAATAATAGCAAAATACTATATACAAAATACTAATAACTGTTTTGGTTGTTTTACTAACTAATAGCCTTTACATATAAGCATGATGCTTAATCTACTAAACTTTATTCTTACTACAATTAATTCATATACAGAAGTAAATATTTGTATAGATAATTTTATCTTTACTAATTTTATCAACTTGGTAACTTTAGTTAAGATTCACAACTATTTTGTACTAGACAAGTAGCAGCATATATACTTTCTTCTAATCCTAAAAGTGCTTTTATATAATCAGAAACTCAACATTACTCTGAACCAATATATAAAAATTAAAGAAACTATAAGCATAATTTTTCTATTAGACCCAGTACTACAATGCTTTCTATACAATTACTTTATCTTAAGACTTCTTAACAAACCATATAAATATCTTTTAAAAACTACTTTAAAACATATATATCAAATTACAAATTGGCTATTATAATTTTACCAATAACAGATTTTAGGCTAGCACATATCACAAAACAATATCGATTGAGTTTCTATATTAAAATACATTTCTTATAGAGAAAAACCACTAACTTTAAACACTAATCTATTATCTTTGACAATCAAAAATTTCAAGATTAAACTGCTATCTAAAAAACTTATAACTTATCTACTACTGCATTGGAGAAATGACAAAAAATATTCAAACTACTTATGTTCAAAATGCCATAGTGCCTTTGAAAACATTGTTTATTTATTAATTTGCTTTTAGAATTACATATAGTTTTTAACTCTAATTAAACAAATAGTATACTAAACTTTATAAAAATTGAAAATACTATGTTTGCACTTAGATGCTTTATTAGAGCATTTGTTATTATACATATAACCAAGCAGATACTACTAAGACTTATTACTAGAGACACATTAGCACCTTTTGACACAAATAGTCATAGACTCAAATATGCTTTACTAATATATCATAACATTATTACTGTAATATACAAAACAATTTGGTTTGTTTTTAGGAAGTTAAATTATAATTCAATTCTTTTAACCTCTACTTTAATACTGGCTTCAATATTAAACAAAACTAAGTTATTAGCTCTATCTTTTATAAAAAGAAAACTAATTAGATATATAAACAATAAACAATTTTTTTCTAACATATTTTCTTAAAGACTAGAGGTTTGGCAACCATTTTAGCAAAAAATATGTTAAGAGTAAAGTAGCTCTTATCTTCATCTTCTCTAAGATAGTTTTTTTATATGTATTTATTTTATATATATACAATTGACTATAAATAAAAAAAATAAATGATAAACCTCTTTTTTTTTTAAAAAAAAACTCTACCTTTATAAGTGCTTTTTTGCATATATATGTAATAGCAATAAAATTATATTAGCTATAACATTTTCTAAAATAGTAGTATTATTATTGTATAATAAATATATTATATATTTAAAATGCTAATTAGAACAATAAATTAAAATACTATTTTTAATATTAAAAAAAAAAGATTTGAAAAATTGTTTTAAAAAACTACATTAATTATTTAGAACAAAACTTTAATAGTTTATTACTATGTTTTTAAGACAGTTAATAGAATTTTAAAAAATATATATATATATATTTAATTTTAGCAGTTATGTTAATATTTTATTAGAATTCTTAAAACTATATAAATTATATAGAACTTTCTAATATACAAGTTTAGTATTACTTAGCCATCTAGATAGTACCTAAGTATGATTTGCTACACTATTTTAGTTAAAAATAAACTACTTATTCTACAATAAAACATCACCAATCTGATAATATCTTTTTATAGTAAAGCAAAAAATAAAAAATTTTTTTATATAAAAAACAAAACAGAGTTATAAAGGTAAATAATAAAAGATATAAATTAAGAAATAAAAGAAGAAAAATAATAAATAAAAAAAAAAAAGATGTATAAAACTTGTAATTCATAAATATTAGATAATCATAATTATAAGCCTGTATTAGACTTTTTAAAAATTATAAACTATACTATTTTTTTATTTACTTAGATTATTTAACAAAAAACTATATTGAAAATAAAAAATTTTAATTTGATCATAAAGAATTAGTATAGGGCTTTAGTTAGTTTAAAAATAGTATTAACAGATTTTTAGTAGTTTGAGACACTATATAGTTATGTATATATTACTGTATTATTTTTAATTAATAGCATCAACAAACTTGTTTAGAAAATAAATATTACTGACTGTTTTGGTAATTTTATATATTAATCTTTAGAAAATAGTAACCAAAATCATTCACTTTTTATAAAACTTTCTTAAAAAAAAAAGTAAAGATAAGAAATAAACTAATTTTGTAGTTTTTATGTTATGATTCTTTTAAATGTTTTTGTAGATAATTATATAGAACTAATATATTCAACTTTGTTGTTTATTTAATAAAAACTTTTGGCTTTTATCTACTATTTCTTTTATAGTTCCAGAATGTTTTTAAACTGTTATTACAAAATTACAACTTTTTTTAAACTATATTTTAATCTTCAACTATATATATATAGTACTTCAAAAAAATTTTTATAAAGTTTAATATATTAACAATATTAATTTTCTGTAATTTGGCTTTTTGAAAATTTAGTTTGGATAATTATTAAAAGAGTTTTTCTTAAAAAAAATTATAAATAATAATCTTTCTTTTAGTAATAAAGTAATTTTGTTTAGTAATAAATTTTAATAAGTTTTATTTATAGTTTTTATGAGTTCTAGAGCTTAGATTATTAATGTTACTTTTAATAAATTCATATATAATAACATATTTATAAATATGTTTTTTCTTTGTTTACTCATATAAGAGTTGCTTAAACTATATCTTATAAAGTAAAGAAATTTGCTAAGTATTTACTTAAAATTGGTAATAGTACAAAAACAACAATTAAAAACAATTTAATTTACTTTTCTGATAAAATAGTAATTTGTTCACAAAAAAATAAAAATTTTATTAATTTATTGACAAATGCTATATATCAAAATCTTTTTAAAAATGTTATAAATATTTTGTTTATAACAGAAAGAATAATACTAATCTTATTAAACAGTGAATTAAATAAAAAAGATAATAACCAAATATTTTAAAAAATAATAAACATATTATATTTTTGATTAGATACTTAAATCTCTACTTTATAAAATATCTTAACTTTATAACATCTTAAGATCTAAACTTAGATTAAAAATTGATGCACCAATAATGTTACTTAGAAATTTTTACTTAATTAAAAACTGTAATAAAACAAGACCTATATGCTAGCAATTGCAAAACAAATAATTGATGCTAATATAGTAACTAGTGAACATTAAAAAAATATATATTCATTTCTAAAATCTCTTTATCACAATCTAAAGATACAAATTACTATTTGAAATAAAACAAAAACAATTTTCTATAAAATTAGCATTCATTTTAATTATAAACAAAACCCAAGATCATACTTTATTTCATATTGATCTGTATCTTTTGAAACATATTTTCTTACATAGTGTTGGGTTCGGAAGATTGCGACTCAGTCGCTCCAAAATTCAAAACCTCGTGTAACGTATGACAAGTAACCTTTTCGAAAGAGGGTGTTAGATTTGGCTTGTGGGCGGTTAAGGCTTTCGGTTACTTTGGGTCAACG
>CAJVQA010010789.1:0-11167 GCA_910591915.1 Cetraspora pellucida | reverse complement strand
TGGTCTTTTGACTTTTATTAATCACTTATCAGTATTGTGGTTCAATGAACCACTACAGGAAAGTGTACAATTGGCTATATGTGTAACTTTTCTATATTACCTATTTAAGAAGTCTGTCCGAAGGTTCCTTACCAATTGTCGTACCTAACACCCCTGTTTGGGTGTTCTACTTTAAACCCTCTGAACCTGTAACCTGTGTTAACATCACTGGTCATCTCTGATGTACTAGATTATCATCTTCAACCTTAAGACTAATTTATCCTCGAGATAAACCCTTCAGAGCCTTCTGTACCTATTTTTACAGCTGATCTAGGTATTGCTATGGCAGAATCAACACTTGCGGTCAGGGCTAACCATTAAACTGTTATGCCCTTGTAGAGTTTACTTAGACCCTAGCATCTACTTCACAGCATAACCCTAGTACTTTAGTATACCCCTGCCTTTTGTCCAGCCTTTTTACCAAACTCCCAATTCAGATAGCCTGTGTAGGACTACAACCAGTCCATCAGTATATCAGGTCAGTCTGATATCCTTTTCTTCTGGTTCATTTTAGCAGCCTGGTTGGTGGTACCTCCGAGACCCCAACCTGGAGCTTCTTGCCCGTCCAGCTACTACAACCGGGTACTATGACCTTAGTATCTGTTTCCCTGGACTAGCCTTTACAGTAGGGCCATTGAAGATCCAGCTATCTCTCTACTCAAGTCTTCCCAAATAGACTTCTTGTTACCCAATTTCAACAGATTTATATGGCCACAAGGACTTATCTAGTGTTTGCACTGCCCGATTTGTCAGTTTGTATTCCTCTGTATAATGCCATACTTACACAGATGCCCCATGACCTGCCAGTCATGCTGGTGTGATCACCATTACAGATATCCTAACCCAATCATTAATAACAGTTGCCGTAATATGAATATTACATAGGTGATTATCCAAATTTTTGCTGTTGATAGGATTTGAACATCCAACCTACTACTTGAAGGGTTGATAACCTGACTACTTCACTAGGTTGCCACACCCTATTAGACCAATTGCATTATTAGAAACATTCAGAAAATGCTTAACCAAGGTGGTAGCAAAAAGAATATCTAATATAATAAAAGAAAAAGAGATACTTAAAGGTCCAAACTTTGCAGTCTATAAGAAACTTGACAGAAGAAGCAATTCACATCATAAAAATGATAAGAAAAGATGTGAAAGAAAGTAATAAAGAGTTGTAATTGCTAATGCAAAACATGAAGAAGATATATGATTTGGTATCAATAAAGACACTTTAGCTAGCATTATAGAGAATTAAGCTGTTAGTTAAAATAGTAAGGTTTATTATAAAATTATATAGTAAAAGAGAAGTTAGTATTATAACAGAGTTTGAAATAATAAAGACATTTGTTATTGAAGATAAAATTGAGCAAGGAGAAACAATTTTACTATTAGTCTGAAGAATATTTTATGACTTATTATTAAGAAGAATTCAAACAATCAGTGATTAGATTATAAAATTAAAGTGTATAAAGTGCTAGATTTGCAAATAAACAAACTTGAAATTAAAAAAACAAGGCAAGCTGCAGTGAAATATGCTAATGATACAACTTGGATGGCAAAAAGTAGAGAGAAGATGCAAAAAATTGTTCAGATTTCACAAAGGTTTTTTAGATTTAATGATATTTAAATTAATAATGCCAAATCAAAGCTATTAATAGTTAACTCAGATACAGAAAGAGATGAGAGACCTGTTCTGATAAACAATTTTCAACTACAAATTGAAGAAAAGTATGCATTAACAAGAATGCTAGAGGTGTAGTTAAGTATAGAAGCAAATAAAAGTTTAGTTGTTAAAAAGGTAAAAATAATTATATAATAGTTTATGTAAAGCTTACAGTTTAAGAAATTAATTATCAGTCAATTAATATATATTAATAATATATATATAATACCAAAATTGATATATATGTTGCAAACTACAAAAGCATTTAAAGGGCAGCTAAATTGTTTATATCAATTAGTAATTAGGTTGATTAAGAACAAAGTAGATCTGTTATTAATTACAGAAAATAGTGCAATTATGCATTAAGGTTTAGGAAAATGTAGAATATTAGATTAAGAAATATTTAATAATCAGTTAGTATTAGTGCAAAAAAAACTAAATGAGTAAGATCAGATTGGTAAAATAACAAAAATATGAGTAAAACAAGGCTTTGATTTGGCAGAATTGATATCAAAAGAATTAGATGCAACTTTGGTAAGCAACTTAAAGAGGATTTAGAAGAATAATTTGGCATGCCTAGTTATACTTAAAGCAAAAGAAATAGGTATAACCTAAAGACAGAAGGTGGTCTTTGGCAGGTTTACAGTACAAGTACAACTGTACATAGTTTAATAGAAAAGAAAACATTCAGAATAGCATATAGGAGGTTGATGAAGTATAAAGTATTTTTTACACAACAGTTAATTGATCAAGATGGCAAAAAAATAATTACATGAAAGAAGTTTAGAGTATTATAAACAAGTACACAAAAATGATAAAAAGCAAAGTAATTTGCAGAAATTAAACAGAAAAAATGTTAAGTAATTAAGATAATAGAATAGTCTGAGTGAAATTTTAAATACAAGGCATAAACACTATGATAATATGATCTACATGCAAAAAGCTAATGCAAGATAAAAGAAAGCATAAGTGAATACTAGTAAATAAGAAGAATATGGATTTGAAGATAGGCAGAGTAAATAAGAAAAAAAAAAAAATACTTATAAATTATTGGAGTATATTTAGAATTGAAGAAAGAAATTATTCAGTACTTGTAGAATATAAAAAGTGCAATTTAGATAATAAAAATAGTACAAGTAGTTGTCAGCATTAGGTTAAGAAAAAAGAAATAGCTGTCATGTTGCCAGAAATTAGACAAGAAAACAAACAGAAAAATACAGTTCTGCTAAAAGAACTAAATGAATATAAAAAGAGCTATATAGAAAATAGAAACAATAGTAAAAAAGAAGTTGTAGATAAAGAAATAAAAATATATATGTATAAGATTAGTTTGTTGAAGATGCAAAGATTTGATAATAGCTTAGAAACCTTGTTATTAGAGCAATTAGAAAAAAACATAGAAGTAGATTGTACAAACTACAGCTTTTATAAAGATGGGTCATTAATAAGAAAAGAAAAAGATTACAGAATGGGTGCAAGCTAAGTGCAAGTTAGTAAAAATGAAGACAGATTAATAATAAAAGAAAAAATTAGAATAGCAAAATAGCCATCATCTACAAAGGCAGAATTAGTTGCAGTATAGATGGTGGTACTAGTTGTAGCATATAATAGTAAGGTAAACATTAAATTAGATAGTGCAGCAGCAATTGCAAACCTGGAAAGAGAGAAGCCATTACAGAATGTTAGAATGTAAAGTAAAAATAAAAACTTTAAATTAGTCACAAAATTTAAAGACATGTACAAGTCAAAGAACATTAGGTTATTATTAATTAAAATTAAAGTACATAGTAAAATAATATAGAGTAAAAGAGCCAATAAGCTTGCAAAAGAGAGTGCATAGCAGAGTGAAATTATAGACTTGAAGCTTGAAAAAAATTTAAGATTTCTATATATATTATTTTGGAAAGAGACAGTAGTAGAGATACTAACAAGAAAATTTGTCAAGATATTAATAAATATGATGAATGATGCTAAGTAGCATTACTCAAGTATAATAAAAGAGCTAGAACCAGATGCAAAACATAATGTAATTGGAGATGGCTGTAAAAAGAAAATAAAAACCTAACAGAAAATAAGTATAAATCTTTAGAGAAGAGTAAGAAAATCTTATTTAGAATTAAGTATATTACTGACAGTTTATTAGTGCTTGAGGTATTAAAGAAGAGAGCACCAGACTTGTATAATTTAGATGTATGTAAGAAGTGCAAAACAAAAAAAGAATCATCAAGACATTTGTTTAGTTGTGAAGAATATGAGGATTATTTGAATAATATTGAAGAATTAGTATGTTGGTTAGTTTGAAAAAAGTTTGACAAGTTAGACAAGAGCAAGCTTACAAGACTTGACTTGAAAAGAATATTAGTTAGTGAAACTGAAATAGATAAATTAAACATAGAGAGGCATGTGTATATAGCTTAACAGTTAAGAGTATGTTTAAGAAGTTGTATGCTAAACAAGTTTTATATAAAGGTGTGAAACAGAGTACTAGATTATATATTAAAATTGTAAAAGAAATGTCCAGAGAAGAAATTTAGTAGTGAAAATATAGAACAGTAGTCAAATAGAAAAAAGAGAATAGAATAACACCAAAATTAAAATGAAAAAAAGTCAAGGCAGTTGAAAATAAAAAATGTCATACAAAGAAAATTAAAAGTAAAGAAGTATCAATGAATAAGGTCAAAGTAGAAAAAAACAAAAAAAAGAAAATAGAGCATAGGTAGTTGTTTATAGAAGGTGTTAATAAAATAATACAGAATGAAAATAGTCTATTTTGGTTTGGTTCTTGATAGAGCTAACAAAGTTTTCTAATCTAGAAATAGGTTGATGTGATAAGTTGCATTTAGATACAATTTCTGTACTTAAATAATGTTGGGCTTGCAATTTCAAAGGTGAATTACTAAAAATATATAATGTTTTAATTAGTAAAATTTTGTATTAAAGCTCTGACAAAACTGTCAAAGAAATAAATAAAAAATAAATAAAAAATATAAGTATATATGCTAGACAATTTTAAATTATTTAAAAAATAATTGCTAATTATAAAAAATTAAATTAAATTATTTTAAAATTTTATAAATATATTATTTATAGTTATAAGAATATGCTTTATTTATTTAAACAATCATTATTAATAAAATTTTTAAACTATGAATTTTGTTAGATATTTTGGATTTGTTTACTTTAAATAAATTTAAAATAGACAAACTCAAAAGGTTTAATCAAATTTATAGTTTAAAAATTTTTTTTTTAAATATTAAGATGAGTACTTACAACTCAGGATTTTATTGATAGTACATTCAGCTAATAGTTGCTTTACAACCATAGGGGGCAACTATAGAAAGAGTATACAACTAACTAGCTGCCATACCTGGAACCTGCTTGTAGGTTCTCTATTTAACCACTCTGTTCCCATATCCACCCACCTACCAAGATGCCCTAGTCGATACCAGTTCAAATATGTCATGATCACTAAGTCTTTAAAGTAGTTCACTCATATAGGAAACCTTTGACCTTGTACTAAATCTTTTAGAATCTTCTGTATCTCATTCTTATAACTGACCTGGTATCACTATGGCCAAGACCAACACTGGCAGTCAGGGTGTACCATTAAACTGCTATGCTCTTATAGAGTTCACCCCAACCCTAGTACTGACTTCACAACATATCCTTACTACTTTGGTATTCAATTCAAGTTCCACCAAGTTGCCATTCCAGATAGCCCAGAAAGGTAGGTCGAAACCATACACCTCTGGTTTACATGTTTGCTAGCATGTGCCCTTTTCTTCTGGAACCTGGAAATTCTGACAGCCTGGTTAGTTCATCTGGTCTCTCCTCAAAGATCAGCACATTTGCCCGGTTTCATAAGTTCTAGCTCTGTTTCATAAGTCTAGTCTTTATAGTAGCATCATCGAAGGTTTAGGTTATCTCTCTACTCAAATCTTCCAAGTAGGCTTCTATCTTTCTACCTGGTTTTCTTGATTTACATGGCCTAAGGACTTATCTTAGGTTCACACCACCTGATACTAGTTTGTGTTCCCTCGTACAATGTTGTATAAGTGCCTTAGACCTTCCAGTCATGCTGGTATAACACAAGTTACAGGTATCCTATCCCAACTAATCACAGAAGACAGTTAGCCATAACACAGAAAGAATTGCAAATTTTCGCTGTTACTAGGATTTGAACTTTAGACCTGCCACTTGGGGGTTAACAACCTATCCACTTTACTAGGTCACTATATCCCTTAGTTTAAAAATTTTATTAATAATCATTATTTAAATTAATTAAAAAGAATATGCTAACTTAATAAAATAAACCTTCCAAGTAGTAGATTATGAGTTTAAAACTCACTAACAGTGAAAATTTGAATAATCATCTATATAATATATAGATAGTATTATGATAATGATATTCTGTTGATCAGTTAGAATAAGATACCTGTAGCTATAGTTATACTAATATAACTGGCAGGTCACAAAGCATTCGTGTAACCTTGGTTACATAAAGAAATGCAAACTGGTATCAGATAATACAAATCTAAAATAAGTTTTTATGATCATATAAATTCATAGAATTAGAAAAAACCAGAACTCACTTGAAAATACTAAGTAGAGAAGTAGTACAGATCTTTAACAGTATTACTATAAAGGCTAGATTTAAAAAATAAATACCAATATAAAAGAATTGAATAGGCAAGAACCTCAAATAAAGAGTATTACCAATCAAATTACCAATTTTTGAACTAGTGATTATGGCATATTTTTACCAACATCAGCTAGGATCATTAGTAGCAAAGGTAGGTGAGTAGATATAAAAACTAGAGTAGTTAAATAGGAAACCTACAGGCAGGTTTCAGATATAGCAACTAGTATAGAACTTTTGAACAGACTACTTAAATTAAACAATAACTAAAGTTGTATGAGTGGCTAGTTGTATACTCTTTTTAAGAGTTAGTTTTTTTTAATTATTTTTTTAATTTTTAATTATTTTATTTAATTAAGTATTATTATTTTTTAATTATATATTTTTTTAATTTTAATTTTTTTTTAATATATTTTTTTTGTATTGAACTGTATTTTTTTTTAAAGACATTATTAGTTGTATTGTATAATAGCAAATATAGATAAAACCAGACATCTAATTGCTTATCTAGTATTAGATATAACAAAAACAATAAAGTTAAATATAGATAAGCATAATGAAATTTTAAAAAAAAATTTTAAGTCTATGAAAGTATATAGTATTAACTCATATTTTGTATTTACAAACAAGAATTTTATAAAAATTAATGCTGCAATAGTAGTATAAGAATTATTAGTAGTACAATTATATGCTTAATATATTAACTAGACTTTAAAATTTAAATTTAAAAAAAAAACTAAATGATCAAGTAGTAATAAATTGTTAACTGTAAATTATAATGCTAATAGTATATCAGAAGAATTTAACTTCATCAATCTAACTTTTTATCTTACTAAAAAAAATCAGAACATATATATATGTTATATATTTACAGAAAAACAATTTTAAACCTAGTACAAAAACATTTTAAACTATATTTGTTTATACTAATTAACAACTAAAAAAATTTTTTAATACCAAAAAGTATTAAAAAAAATGCTATAAAAATTGTACCAATTTGTGTTATGAATGCATTGCAGCTATTGTAGGCTAATCTATAAACTAATAAATTGAACTAAAAAAAATATACTCAATTAGTTAACTGAACCAGATTATTTTATACTAACTGATTACAATTGATCAAGATTAATAATCTCTACTTCTTGTTCTTACCTCAAAAATTTTTAAAACTTTACTCAAATTTTTGGTTCAACTTTGCTTATTTCTTATGTTCATTTAGTTTCTTTTTAGACCTTTTTGGAATCTTTGCTCTTTATTAGTCATTTATATACTTTATCAATTCTATTAACTAGTTATCTGATTTTCAACCACTTGCACTGAATCAACTGATAAGAATTTGTTTAATCAGCTATTTGAAATTTATTTGATTCAGATTGGTTAACCAATTATAGCCTAACTGGTTTAAATCACTACTATAGACTAATTGATACTCTTTATGATTATAGCACCTGTAAGAATAATTAGCTAAATCAACTATACTATTAAGCAAAATGATAATAAATATTAAAAATTATTAAAGTATTATAAAATAGTATTATTTATATTACTTTAATAAACCTAGATTAGATTTACTTTTTAGACAATCTTTGAAGAAATGGTTTTAGCTCAAAAAGAATAATTCTCTTAGCTCTTAAGTAGTATAATAGAATTGTAATAATAGAGTAATTCAAAAGAGAATAAAATTATGCTAGTACAAGTGAAGAACAAAGTACAAAAATGTGTAATATTAATAAGCTCAAAAGAAAATAAACAAATAATATAAGAACAATAGAATATGTTATCTTATACTCTGTTTTTTTTAGAAGCTATTTTCTACTATATAAACATTTAGTCTAAAAAGTTATAAATCTACCTAATAAATATTATTAATGATTGATTAAAAGTAATTTTAAACATTATGCAACATCATTATTTCTTAGAATAAAAAAGTTAAAAACTATTAATATTTTGTTTATATTATCTACAATATTGATCAAAACTCATAATTATAATAATACATCTTATAAAATTTTTAAAGACAATGCTTACACCTTTGTTAAGTCAAACTGGCTTTTATTTAAATATGCATTTAAATATATCTGTATAGAAAAGTTAGCTAATAATTTTTTTTTTTTTTTTGCTTTTGCTAAGGTTATTAGTTATTGACAGCTACTGTCTTTATTGTGAATTCAATTATGATTACATAACTTGTACAAGGTTACTCCTATACTACACTAGCAAATAGTGTACAAGTTTTTATATACCTAATTAGATGCTGTCTAACCTAACCCTAATCTTTTTGTCTGTACATCTGTCAATCTATTACATATTTCAAAGTATATTATCTGACTGTAGGGCTTCAGAGGGTCTTCTTGCTAACTAACTACTCATATTTAATATTTTGCTAATAGGGCTTATTCTTGTAAAGTTCACCTAGATATTAGTACTAACTTCACAGCATATCTCTAGTACTTGTAGTATACCTCTGCTTCTGACTTCAGACTCCTAATTCAGATAGTTCAGTAGAACTATGACCTGTTCTTAGTACCTCAGAGTTTGCCTTCCAAGGTTCTTTTTCTCTGGTTTGAGACTTCTAGCAGTTTGGTTAGTGGTACTCTTCACTCAAAATTCTTGTTTGCATGATTCCTTCTATATTGGTATCTGTTTTCTAGGTCTAGCCTTTATAGTAGTACTGTCAAAGATCTATGCTACCTCTTTACTCAGGTCTTTTCAAGTGAGCTCTAGTTTTCCAGTTTATAAGTTTACACAACCACAAGGATTTATCTTGTGTTTGCATTGCCCAATGTCAGTTTGCATTTCTTTGTATAACTCCAACATTGTGCAGATGCCCTATGACCTGTCAGTCATGCTGATGTGACCATGTTACAGGTATCTTATTCTAACTGATTGACAGAATGCTGTTACTGTAATACCATTTATATATTACATAGGTGATTATCCAAATTTTCATTATCAGTAAGATTTGAACTTACTATCTACTACTTGAAAGGTTGACAACTTATCTACTTCATTAAGTTACTACACCTCCAAAGTTAGCTAATAATTAAAATTATGTTTATGCAATTATGAAGTATAGAAATTATTAAAATATAAAAAGAAATGCAAATAATAAAATAAAAAAAGCATTAACAAGAAACATGAGCATTAAAATTAAAAAATCATATCTAATATATCTATTATTTTTAGATGAAGTATATAGTTATTATGAAGCTAATCTTAGTAGAAAGTATAATAATTAACTAAAGAAATATAGAAGTTATTAATTAGTATCATTAATTTATTAATTTCTGTTAGATTTTTTTTATTGTTATAATTTTATTTCTGTATTTGTAATCTATTTTAATATATAATTAATAATAAAAAACTCAGAAGTATAGCAATTTAGTAAAGTAGATAAGTTGTCAACCTCTCAAGTGCTAGGTTGGGAGTTACTCTGTCAATCAGTTGGGATCAGATATCTGTAATATAGTTATATCAGCATAACTGGCAGATTATAGAGCATCTGTACAATGTTGAAATTATACAGAAAAATGCAAACTAGTATCAGATAGTGAAAATCTAAGATAAGTCCTTATGGCTGTATAAATCTGTAACTGAAAAACCAAAGCCTACTTGGAAAGACCTAAGTAGAGAGGTAGCATAGATCTTTGACAGTACTACTGTAAAGGCTAGACCTAGGAAATAAGTACTGACATGAAAGGCATTAGGCAGACAAAAACATTAGATAAGCAGTACTACTAACCAGGTTGCTAAAAGTTTTGAACTAGAGGAAAAGGACCTTAAGAGCAGACTCTAAGGTATTAAAAACAGGTCATAATCCTTTTAGAATATCTGAATTAGGAGTTTGAGGTCAGAAACAGAGATATATTATAAGTACTAGAGATATGCTATAAAGTCAATACTGGGATCTAAGTAAACTTTGCAAAGACAAGTCCTATTAACAAAAAACTAAATATGGATAGTTAGTTAGCAAAAGGGTTTTCTAAAGCTCTATAGTCAGATAATGTATTCTAAAATATGTAACAACTTAATAGATATATAGACAGAAAGGTTAAGCTTAAGTTAGATGACACTTCAATATACAGAAACTTGTATGTTATTTGTTAGTATAAGTATAGAGATCAAAGTGTTTAAATAGATAATCTTCTAGTAAATTGCAGATATGACAGCTAGTATAGAACCTGCTGTGCAGACAGACTACTTAAAATAGACAACCAAAAGTTGTATATGTAGCTAGTTGTAAACTTATCTTGTACAAGTTATATAATTATAATTAAAATACAATAAAGATAATAGTTACTGATAACTATGACCTTAGCAAAAACAAAAAAAAAAAAATTTGAAATATTATATTATTTTAAAAAAATATACTTGTATATATTACAAAGTTTTCTAGAATTATCCAAAATTTATTAGTATTACACAAAATTATTAGATTTGATTAGTTAATTTATATAATTTTATAAGTTAACTTAATTAATAAATTTTTATACTTAATCTTTAAAAAGTCATATTTTATTGAGTTTTTACTCAATATTAATAATTTTACTATCTGACTGGCTTGCTAATTTTCCTATTTCTGAAGATATGAAAGATAAATCACAACTTCAAACTGAATTTTCAAGGAAAATTTTTAACTTTCTTAAAGCTTACCTACA
The DNA here is from genome assembly GCA_910591915.1 of Cetraspora pellucida. Lineage (NCBI taxonomy): Eukaryota > Fungi > Glomeromycota > Glomeromycetes > Diversisporales > Gigasporaceae > Cetraspora > Cetraspora pellucida. The sequence continues at coordinate 165 of CAJVQA010010789.1, read as the reverse complement.
CGACTTTTATCCTAGTAAAGAAATCAAACCAGAAACCCCTAAACAAAAGGCCCTCAAAGCTAGCTTTTATCATATTATTCGCAAAATAGCTGGAGACAGATCTGAATTTCTTATTGAATTCATTCAAAAAACTAATCCTAATACAGACAAAGCAATTACAATCCC
>CAJVQA010010788.1:0-11167 GCA_910591915.1 Cetraspora pellucida | reverse complement strand
ATTGTACTTCATGTAAAATCTCAATTAAATATTTAATAAAGATAGAGGCATGGCCTCACCATTAATATTAAAAAAAAAAAAAAAAATTGCTTTAGCTTAAAAAAAGCTTCGTATTTGTTAATAATAAATTTTGTTTCATTTTATTTCATGTATTGAAAGAGTTTTTAATTTAATTTGATTGGTCAATAGTTATACATAAATTAGCCAATCATATAAATATTATAATCTGTAATTTTCTATCGAAATGCAAGTTTCTTCTATATTGCAAAAAACTTTATTATTGTTATTGATTTATAGAATAAAAGATTTGTTGATCACAACTTTAAATAATAACTAAAAGTTTCAAGCTGAACTATTGTTTTTGGTAAATTTTACAGACTCAAAGCTATTTTTAAAATATTTTATAGATATTTTTTGCATACAAGTAAAATAGAAGGATAGAATAATATAGCATTTTAAATCAAAAAAACTAGTCAAGAAAATGTTTTTTTTTTTTAATTTTTATCTATATCATTACTAACCCAGCTTTTAAGACAAAGACATGCCCTAACTGTTTCAGAATAAAGGTGGTTATAAGTTCTTGAAATAGTATTGTCAGCTATTAAAAAGGCTTGTTTGTATACTATACTAATAGCTTGAATGCTAAGATAATCAGAGGCCATTTTTGATAAAATCAGATAAGTTTTCTGGTTTGCTTTTTACTAATTCAATAGGTTGGCATCTTCTTCAACAGTTTAATTTATTAATATATAATTCTTGTTTTAGTATATTTTCAACAATATAATCAATAATTAATCCTCTATTTCTAGTTAATTATATAAGTTCCAAAAAAAATTTTTTGCAATTTTAATCAAATATTCTAAAACATCATTGGAGGCTAGTAAACTTGTTTTATTCTTATAAGCATATTGATTTATAACTTCTTAAATAGCTTTTTTAGCATTAACAGCATCTATTCTATCAAATATTTTTAATTTAGTACAAGAATCAAGACAGCAAAGATGATAAAAGACTTATTCATTATGCTTCAGTATTTTTCTATTTTTTTATTTATTATTATTGTGGCTCTGTTTTAAGAAAATTTATCTTGTTTAATATATTTATTTAAATAATTTTGGATACTTAAAAACACCAAATGTATGTTATTTATAGTTAGATATAATGCAGCAGAAAGCAATTTTGTGATAGTTTTAAGTAGTTTTAGTAAGGCAAGTACATCTTAAAAATCAAATTAAATTATTATATCAGTTTATAATTAGTTTATTACAAAATTAATTAATTTGTTTTTATAATCTAGCCAGATCAAATTTTGAAAACTTGTAAAAAAATTTTTTTTTATATATTTTAATAATTAGATAGGTTTTTAAAAAAAAATTTTATAAAATTTTTATAAAATTTAAAAAAAAAACTGATTAACTGGGCAGGTTTATTTAAAAATTTTATATTATACACCAAATTTAAACATATAATTATACAAAATTTGTATAATAGTAATTTATACTTTTAGATTTTATTGTTCATTATTATTTGAATAGAGCAAATGAATAGATAAATAATCTGCAGCAAGTAGATTAAGAGTCATTTCTATTTTTTGTATTTTTTGCAATATATAATAGGTGCTATTTTACCTTGTTTCAATATCTAACTTAGGCTTAAGATATGAAATTTTTTTAAGTTCACATAGTCTATGTAGGTCATTATAGAGACAAATAGATATTTCGAGTTAGCTATTAAATTTCTAACTTTATTTACTAAAGAATCAACCATTTTTAATTCTTTATTTGCAACCAAATTGAAAACATGAGCAGTGCATCTGTAGTGTAAAAATCCGATATTGTTATATTTATTTTGCAATTTCTATGCAATTAGTCTTTCACAAATGATCATTGTAGTCTCATTATCTGTAGTAAAAGCTAGTATTTTATCTTTGATATTAAAATAAGCAAAAAGATTTTTAATAGTTTCTACTATATTTATGCTTATATGTCTATTATTAAAAGAGATAATATCTAGAAGAAAATGATACAATTTCCAATTAGCATCAACATAGTAGATAGTAATATCAAGAAATGCTTTAAAATTTAAAGATGTTCACATATCAGCTGTTAAAGAAACCTTTCTAAAAATTTTAAAAATATCATTAACTATTTTATTTTGTTTATGTTCAAATTCATCTATAATTTTTGTTTTTATAACTTGTCTCGTATGTATTATATACCAAAGATTGAGAAAGTTAATAAAATCTTGAAAATGCTGTTTATTAATGACAGTAAATGGTTGTTGATCAACAATGATTCAGGTAATTAATTTTTCATCTCATTTTTTTTTGTTTATTATCATTATAAAGATTAGTTATAAAAAGCAGAGAGTAGTTTGATGTTCAGCTAATGCAACAATATTATGTTTACTAAGATGTTTTTATAAAGATAAAACTTTAGTGTTAGCTAAAAAAACATTATTGTATTTTTTACATATAGGTTCTTCAGAATTATTTTTTGTTTCAAGATTGAAATAAGGCCAAATTGAACTTTTAGTTTTTTTTTTTGCTTTTTGATAATTTGGGATGATAAAGTAGTTGAACTAATATTGGTTTTGTAAGACATTTGGCTATTAATATCTGTGATGTTATCTTTGAACATCTCATAGATATCACTTTTAGGGTTAGAAAAATCATTGTAGATTTCAAAGAAATTATTAATTTCTATTTTTTTTTTTTTTTAGATAAAATGTATCATATGAGTGTTATTAAATAATTTAAATAATGTATAATGTATTATATAAACAAATGCTTTTACTTCTAGGCTGTCTAAATTTAAAAAAAAAAAAATAGCCAAAAAACATCAGACCATATTTTAAACTAATTGGCAAATAGTTAATAGTTTAAAAAAAAATTGAAAATGTGATTTTTTTTTTTTAGTTTTTACAATCGAAAAATAAAGTTTTATATATTGAAAAAAGGTATATAAAATCTATTATTACAATTTTTAATTTTATTTTTATTTTAGATACTAGCTATAAGATAATTATTAGTTATTTCTTTTTTATTCAGATTTTTTGATTACAAAATAACATCAATCTATGTGTGATTTAAGTATAATTCATATAATTTGATGCATATAAAGCTGTAAAAGGATCAAAAAACTTTTTTTTACAAAAAAACCTTCCTAAGTACATTTTATAAAGACAAAATATGCATTTAGAGAACTAAGAAAAAAATAATACATTTACATAGGTCAAGTATATATTTGGAACAGAACTTGAGAGTACATTTAAAAAGAGAGCACTTACAGAGATTTTTTTGTATTTATGTTAGAAATCAATTGCAATTTACTTTGTTCTAAATTTTTTTAAATGTTTTTATATATAGGTTGCTGTTAATAAAAATGAGGCAGATCTATATTTAAAAAAAAATTTATACCTTAAGGTTTATAGCTCATATTTTGACAAAATTTAAAGCTATCTTGATAATTTAATATTTAGAAAAAAGCTTATAATTTAAGCTTTCTTTTGAATATTAACTTATCAAAATAGTTTTAAATTTTATCAAAATATAAGCTATAAATCTTAAAGTATAAATTTTTTTTTTTAAATATAGATCTGCCTAATTTCTATTAACAGCAGCCCATATATTTTTATTGTAATAAGTTTTTATTCATGCCATTCTGTTTTCATACTTATCTTCTCATTTAGAATCTTGGCTATGTTAAATGCATATTTTTTGAAAAGATATTACAGATTCATGTGGTGTATATTTGTATATATAATTACTGAGCCAAATTCATAATAATATTATTCTATGTACCTATTTAAGTTTTAAGATTTGGTATTTTTGATGGAAAAAACTGGTTTTTAGAATCATGTATATAAATGCATTTGTATAAATGCATATCAGTCTATTTCTAAGTAATGTTTATTTTGTGTTAATTGATCCAAGAAGTAAAATAACAAAGTTATTAAATTCACAATAACCAAAATATTGAAAATAAAAATCTGGTTGGAACTTTTGCATATTTAAATATAGGTTATGTTTGGTTTAATAAAATGTATGCAAATCAAGCTGCTCATAATATGTCTATTATATGCTCTATAATTATATAAATATTAATATATATATATAAAATAAGAATTATATAAAATGTTAAATGCTATATAAGTTAAGGACTGGTCTGGACTCAGTCCTTAATTTTAAACCAAAGACCACTTAAACTAGTTCAAAAGACTAGTCCAAATCTAATCCTTGTAGGACTGTAACATTCTTATATATGAAATAAGCAGATAAATGAACAACAAAATATTCTAAATATAGAAATACAAATTAGACTAAAACATCTATATAGTACAAACTTAATTCAAAATATTAAGAGTTTTTTTAAATATTAATGATAAGGCCATGCCTTTAACTTTATTGAAATTCAATTGAAGTTTTTACAAAGAAAAGCTTGCTTTTAAATTACATATGAAGAATAAAGACTTAGACATATAATCTGCAACCTAAACCTACAAGAGTGGCCAAGGCTCACCTAGATTTGAGTATTAGTAATAATATATAAGAGAGAAGTATGATATTTAATCTATTGGATAGTTCAAAGATTAATTTTAGTAATAATTTGTAGTATTAAAATAGGAGGTAATGGTAAATTAGAAGAAAAATTATAAGTTGAGTTTGTAGAAGATGTAATTGAAGACTGTGCTAATCATAAAATACAATATAGGACCCATATTTGTTTATAAATATATTAAGGGTTTTGGTAATAGAAATAGAAGATATATAATAGTAAAATACTAAATGCAGTTCTTTCAAAATCTATAAAAAATTCTGATAATCTAAAGTATATAGCAAGAGATTTAGCAATTTACAATTCAAAAAACATTACATCAAATAATTTGCTTTTCTATAACCAAATACTAGAAGTACTCAAAATAGCAAAAGTATGCATAGTTTCACATAGTATTATAGAAGAATAGGCAAAGAAATTAGCATTAATAGATATAAATTCTAGGTTTTTTAACTATTAAATAAACATAGATGAAAGAAAAACATTTAAAAAAGAAACAAAGCTAGAAAGAACAAAAGAAACTATAAAGATATGGTGATCTAGTAAAGTGGATAGGTTGTTAACCCCCAAGTAGCAGATCTAGAATTCAAATCCTTATAATGACAAAAATTTGCAATTCTTTTTGTGTTATAGTTAATTGTTTTCTGTGATTAGTTGGGATAAAATACCTATAACTTGTATTATATCAGCATGACTGGAAGGTCTAGGCATTTGTACAACATTGTACAAAAAAACACAAACCAGTACCAGGCAGTATGAACCTAAGATAAGTTCTTAAACTATGTAAATCACAAAAACTAGATAGGAAGACAGAAACTTACTTGAAAGATCTAAGTAAAGAGATAATCTGAACTTTTGACAATGCTACTATAAAGACTAGACTTATGAAATAAAGCCAAAACTTATAAAACTGGGCAAATGTGTCAGTCTTTGAGAAGAGATCAGATGAACCAATCAGGCTGCCAAAATTTCCAGATTTCAAAGAAAAAAGTATATGTTGGCAAATATATAAACCAAAGATGTATAGTTTTGATCTACCTTTCTGAGCTATTTGGAATAGCAACTTGATAGAACTTAAATTGAATATCAAAGTAGTAAGGATATGTTGTAAAGTCAGTATTAAGATTGGAGTAAACTCTACAAAAGCATAACAGTTTAATGATATATTCTAATTACCAGTGTTGGTCTTGGCTATAGCGATAACAGGTCATCTGTAAAAATAGAATACAGAAGATTTTGGAAGGTTTAGTACAAGGTCAAAAGTTCCAAAAAACTGTTTTAAAAACTTAGTAATCATGCTATATTTTCATTATCATTAGTTAAGATCATTGGTAATCAGAGGTAGATGGGTAAATATAAAAACTAAAGTGGTTAAATAGTAAATCTACAAGTAGGTTTCAGATATGGCACCTAGTATAGAGCCTTTAGGACTACTTAAATTAGATAATAACTAAAATTTGTACAAGTGGCTAGTTGTACACTCTTTCTATGATTGCTTTCTGTAGTTGTAATGCAATCATTAGCCAAATATACTATCAATAAAATCCTAAGTCACAAGTACTCACCTTAATATTTAAAAAAAAAACAAAAAAACAAAAAAGACTATTATAGAACAAATTATTACTATTTTATTATTATTAGTTATTATTATTATTATTTTATTATTATTATTATTATTTAATATTAGTTATTTTATTATTATATTATTATTATTATTGGTAGTTGCTAGAACTTTTTAGCAATTAATAATTACTTAGTCACTTAGTTACTTAGTTACTTAGTAATTATTAGTTATTAGTTGCTAAAACCTTCTGGTTACTTAGTAATCACTTAGTCTTATAGCTGCTTAGTTGCTTAGTTACTTAATGCTTAGTCACTTAGTTACTTAATCACTTAGTCACTTGACTACTTAGCCACTTAGTTTACAGATATATAAACTTTGCTAAATTCTTCAAGTGCAATTAAACAACAGACACCCTCTTCTTTTTAATATTGTAAACACATTTTGAGATTTTTTAGAAACAGAAACCAAAGAATAGTCCTTTATGTTATTACTTTAATAAATGGCTTTTGATTATAAACTGTATTAATACTCCTTCTCTAGAGCAATTTCTACAGATAAGTTTTATCTTCATTTAGTAAAATAAAATAAATTTATTAGTATTGCATTACCTTTTCTAAACTGCTTCAGAAAAGGATATAGTTTCTTAATGATGTCTAACAGAAGCTATACTTTGCTCTTGAATATTGTATATACTTGTAAGGAATTCTCTATGCCATGTTATTGTTATAATATAAAAATTAAGAAAACTTTTACTTATAATAAGACAAAAAAAATTAGAGAAATAGAAATGCTCTTACATACAAAAGAAAAGTACCAAAAATGTAAAGACAAAAAGGAAGAAATGAATTAAAATCTAAAAAAAGTTATAAGACAGATAGAAGAACTAAGCATTTTAACTACACATCAATAAGACTTCAAAGATTCCAAAAACAAGACTATAGAAAAACTGCTAATAGAAACAATAAAAGATGAAATCATTAATTGGAAGAAGAAAAGTAAAAAAGACCAAGAAGAGTCAACAGATGACAGAATACACAATTTTAAAAAAGACATTAAAAATATAAATAGAAGAATAACAAAACTAAAAGCAGAAAAAGAAAAGCAAGAAACTTTAGAATTAACAAATACAATAGAGCAAAATTAGTAGTTACCAAGAAACTGTATATATGATAAAAATAAATTCTTTAAAACAAACATACCAACATATATAATATCAGATAAAAACAAAAAAGAAAAAATCAAATATGCTTAGTAGATTTTTTAAGAAAATTATCATATAAAATTGATTTAAGAACTATTCAAAAATAAAAACAGTTAGATAGAAGTGAACTTTAACTATGAATTCAGCAGAGATGCAGCAATGGAAAGAATGAAAGAATAAGAAGATAAATGGCTCAAAATCATTCCAGAAGAACCAAAAAATCAAAAAAGAAAACAAAAGCATTAAGTACTAAGAAGCAAAAAAAAGAAACAAAAAAATCCAAGAGCTCTATTAGACAAGAAAAAGAAGAAAACAATGAAGATAGCTGCATAATTAAAGAGAATTTAGAAATAGAGTTACATTTAACAATATAGAATCTACTAGCTAATATTAATACAAAAAAAATAGATCACATATGCAGAAGTATTAAAGAAGCTCATATAAAATATATCAAAAAGTCTAAATACAAAGTACTAGTAGTAATTAAAGCAAGAAAACTAGAAGAAAGAAATATTTTATAGTTACTGCCAATAGGAATGCACAAACTTGCAAAAGTAATAATAGGTAAAGAAGATTATAATTAATGTAATATGCAAAATCAAATTATAATATAATTAGTAAAGCTTCTGAAAAATGAAACAGAAGTATTGTTATTATGATGCTTAAAGAAAAAGAATGTGAAATCAGTATATATATCACATAATAGAAATGCAAATCAAAAAAGATTAGCTATAATTACATTTACATTAGCAGAGAAAATAAAAGCAGCACAAACAAAACCAATAAGTGTTAACAACTACTTACTCTTTTGACAAGATTACAAGAAAAGAAATGAGAAATATATAAACAAGAAAAAAAAAAAAGATATACTGATAAGAATGATACTAGTGAAGCTTCAGATATAGAAGTCTATAGGAATATCAATCATAATAAAAAACAGAAGAAAAATAATGAAGAGAATAAAAGCAGCAAAGAAATAAGATCTACTTAAACAAGAATAAAAACAGAAAAATTTTAAGACATAAAATCATTTTACTAAAAGAAAGAAGCAAATCTCAAAACCAACATAGAAAAAACCAAGCAAAAGATATATATACAAAAAAGAAAAAAAAGAGGACCTTAAAAGAAAATCAGAAAAATTTAAAACACAAAAACAAGAAAGAGAACTACATATAGAAAGCACCTTAGAGCAAATTTGAAAGAGACTAGAAAGACTAAAAAAGACAAGAGGTATAACTAGAGAGTACCTAGCTAATCACTTCTAAGGGCACCTTAGTTGAACTTATGAATATAGATAAGAAGATTAAAGATTTTCTGCAAAATGAGAAAAGGGCCTTTGAAAAAAAAAATAAAGATAAATTTTCTAATCCAAAGAAAAAAAAGAAAAGAAAAGAAAAAGAAAAAGTAGAAAACACAAAGACAAAATACAAAAGTTTAAAAGAAAAATAGAAAGAAAAAAGAAAAGAAATAAAAATTGCATATCACAAGTTAACAGACTTAAGACTAAAGGTTGAAAATTAAAAAACCTGCTAGGCTAAACAAAAGAAGAAGAAATAGCACTTCTGGATATAACAGAAACAAACATTATAGAAAAAGAAAGAAAATTTTATTACATAACCTTAATACAAGATTTAAAGATTACTAGGTAAGTGCAGTATTGAACAAGAAAAAAGAAACAGATATTGAGATTCTAATAGATAAAACTTGAAAGAAACATGTTAGTGCAGTTAAAAGATTTAACAAATATATGATCAAAGTAAAACTATACTTTAAACAATTACTACTGATAGTAATAGAGGTATATATTTCATCAAACAACAAAATGATTAGTAAGAAAATATAGCAAAAAATTGTAGAGATAGTAACAAACAAAAGAAAGCATACAGAAGTAGTTATACTCATAGATTTCAGCCATACAGTTAACAACATACTAGACAGATTGCACTTACAAACAATAAAATATAAAAGACTACTGATCTTTAACTGGCTTAAGAGACAAAAGTTTACAGACTCTTTTAGAAGCTTGCATCCAATAAAGAAAGCATATATATAGTCAAGTCAAGAAGCAACAACAAGAATTAATTATATTTGGTTGTTAGAAACAATTGCAAAAAGCCAATATAGAAGAAGCAGAAGGCATAACAGACAGTAATTACAAGATACTAACAATGGTCATATAGATAGAGCATGTAATTGCAAACATAGTTGTGCAGAAATTAAACATAAAGACTAAATAAGAACAATATACCTATATAAAAAAGCAAAACAAGAAGATTAGAAAATATCTGCTAAAGAGCTCTAAGTACAATTAGAGTGGAAAAAAGTGCTGAAGCAATTAGAAGAGAATAGAATAAGCAGTATGCACTATTCAGATGTATTAAACTACATGTGAAAGGCAATAGAAGAAGCTATAACAGAAGCAACAAATAAACAAATTCCAAAAAAGAAAATTTTTAATACAAAGGCAAACAGAAGACATCATTAAAGAAAAACACAGCAGTATAAGCATACAATTGAACTATAACAAATAATAAAAAAGACAAAAACAAGAAGAAACCAAAAGATAAAGAAAGAAGAAAAAGAAAAGATAAACAATAGACTCAAAGACATTGGCAAAGAAATAGGAGTAGTATTACCAAAGCTATACAAACAATAGTCAGAAGCTTGGTTAATTAATATAAAAGGTTGGCAAAGAATTCTGAAAGACAGAAGAAAAAAAGAGTAAGAATGAGTACAAAAAAAACAAATAGAAAAAATATAAATAAAAGATGTAAGATAATAAAAACTAATCAAGGACAAATAATTGCTAGCTTTTTGAACAAACTATACAAAAAGTTAATTCTTAACAGATTCATAACCCAAAATGAAGAAGAAGTCAGTCTAATAACAGAACCTAGAACTGTTCTAAATAGTCTAACAAAGCAATTTGGAAATCAATTCAGAAAACAAAAAACCAAGCTAGAAGAAATGTTTAAAGAATAAAAAGAAATATACAATTCAAAAGAATGGATCAATAAATCTTGGTATGAAAAGTTAAAAGAAAAGATAAAAAAAGAAGAATAGAAAGATACATTAAAAGAACTTAAGGCCAATACAGCTCTAGGCATTTTAAGCATAAGTTATACTTTAATAAAATGAATAGAGAAGAAATTACAAAAGATTTTTAGAGCTTTTGCAAATCTGGTTCTAGAAATAAAAGAAATACCAAAGAAGTAAAAAATAGTGCAAGTTTATTCAATTCCAAAAAATGTAAACTAGAAATATAATCTGAATAATATTAGACCAATAGCACTAATCAAGACCTTTAAAAAGTTAGTTACAAAGATAGTAACAAAAAGGTTGGCCAAGGTATTTACAGAGAGAGAAATACTCAAAGGGCAAACTATGCAGGTTTGCTAAACAACTTAACAGAGCAACTAATACATATACTAAATATAATAATGAAAGAAGCACAAAAGAAAAATAAAAAAATATGGATACTTCTGCAAGCTATAAAGAAGGCATTCAACTCAGTTCTATTAGAAAGCTTGGAGTAGGCTTTTAAAAAAGTCAAAATAACACAAAAAACAATAAAATACATTATCAATCTCTTTAGTAAATAACAATTTAAAGTGATTACAGCTTATGGTTTAATAGAAGAAATAATAGCAAGAGAAAGTATAGATCAAGAAAAAGTAATTTCTTTACTAATTTGGCAGCTTTTCTATGACCCATTGTTAAAAAAGATTCAAGAAGACAAATCATTAGACCATACAGTAAAACAAAAAACATTTTTTTTTTTTTTTTAAATATTAACGGTGAGGCCATGCCTTTAACTTTATTGAAATTCAATTGAAGTTTTTACAA
>CAJVQA010010787.1:0-11168 GCA_910591915.1 Cetraspora pellucida | reverse complement strand
CAGCCAAAATAGAAGCTTACACTGAGTCTGAAGTGTTACAGTTTCATTTTTTCATTTTTTTATTTTGAGATTTTATCGAACTTTATCTAATATTCGCTGCTTCAATTTCTTATTTCTAACTTTTTCTATTTTTTATATCCACTTTTTCATCCAAGTTTGTCGCTGGCTGGTGTCTCAAGAAGAAGCAAAAGAAAAGCAGAGCACTAGTAAAACGGCTTATGCCTCAAGTAAAAAGCTTGTTAGAAACTGTTTCATACTGGAACAGCAAGCCCGAGAAACAAAATGTCAGCAACTGAAATGCAATAAGAATTACTAAATCACTCAAGGGAAGGTGAAATCAATGAAGCTAACGTGCCCGAGGTGTCAACAATTTCAAACTGAATAAGCGGCTTTTCAAGAGCTTGGAAACGAGCAATGGCAGAACGTTCTTTGGAGAAAAATAAAGTTGCAAATTCAGAATAAATATACATACCACTATATATTGGTAGTCTTATTTTTTTTTTTAACATGTTGCAATCAAGCGTTTGTCTATTTGTTGTAGTCGAAATCTGACGGGAGTCCAAAGTAAAGTTTTTTATTCATAAAGTAACATGGTTTTTTTTTGCTGTAATTCATTTCTAGAGATCTTCAACTAGTTACCCACAAAATAAAAACTGGATATCATCGATTTTCTTGTATTTTGCCTTTTTGACACTTTTGTGTATTCTTTGTTGTATTATATCAAATTAATAAAATTTACCCTGAATTTATATAATAAATTTGTGCTGATCTTATCCGGATCAGCAATTAATGTATTTTACTTAAGTTTCTTTAAGGCTTCTATACATACTAGCTGAAAACCTGTGCTTTGCATAGGTGCACATATAGTCTTAATCACACTTTTGGTTTTAAGAATTTGGTGCTTATAGAAAAATTGTGTTTATATAGAGATTATATTTTATAAGTATTATATAAGTTGGTTTTAACAATTTATATGATTATAAGTAAATGTAATTATAAAAAAGATGACTATAAAAGGGAAAGACTATATAATAAAAAAATTAAGTATTTATATAATATTTATATAATAAAATATTAAAGTATTTATATAATAAAATAAAAATGAAATCTTAATATAATAAAAAAAAAATAAAATATTTATATTATAATAGAAATAAATTTTGAAATTTTTTAAGATTTTAAGGTTAAAAAATTCTAATTTTTTATAATTTTACACATTATTTAGATACCAAAAATTTTTTGTTCAACAGTATTTGTTTCTGTTTTAAAATTGTATTTATTTATATATAGTGCAAAAAAAAATATTCATGATTTTAATTACAGTTAGACATATTACTAAAAATAAGGTTCATTAAAGCCATTTAATAGATCTACATATTGCATAAATTGAATTCTTGATATCTATATAATCCACTAACTATAACTGTATCAAAAAAATAATACTAACTAGTACTTAGCTTTAATGTTTTTTAAAAAAATAGAAATCAATTCTAGATCATTCTATTGAAATTTGATTGACTGCTTTTTGATAAATCAGTTATATTTTGTAACTTTTTATAAGAGTTAACTATGACAAATAATTTTATAAATATGAAGTTAGATGTTCAAAGTTTTATAATCAAGATTAATCCTATTGGTATTAATTCTTTATTTTAAGATGTATAAAAATTTAAATAATTATATAAGTTTTACTATTTTTTCTGCTTAAAATCTACAATTTATTTCACACTTGATTTGCATTTCTGTTCATTTTTGGTAATGCACCTGATTGGATTATCATTATAGAATAATTTGTTATGCTTTACAAAAAATATGTTAAAATTAACTAATAAATATAATAAATAATAATATTTTTGAATAACAAATTATTCTATAATCAGAAGATGTCTAAAACAGAGGCAATTTATATTTCTTAATAATTTATTGATTAACTTTAGAATTAAAGTCACTTTACATTAGGGTTAGTTTAGGTTTTAGGTTGTTATATTTATGCAAAATTGTGTTTCTGACATTTTTATTAACCTACTCAAGACAGGTTTAAACTGCATTTTTTGTATTTTTCTGGTTTTTCATTTTTCTTATAGTGTTTTGCTGATGATTATTCAAATTTTATAATTTGATTAGAAGATAATCATATGAATTACCTCTACTTTAGACAACCCCTATAATCAGAAATTATAAATATATTGTATATATATGTATATCAGGACTTTAAATTAGTAATATTATCTAAACTATTTGAAATGTCTTCAACTATATTATAATTAGCTTTACCAATAAGTAAAAAGTAAAAAATACTTAGATAAATATTAATTATAATATAGTTTGATATATTCTAAATAGTTTGGATTACTATTTCAAATTTCAATAGCATCTGTTTTTTAATAAATAATATATATAATTACATAGTTAAGCTGTTAATATAGCATTTTGATAATTCTTTTTTAATAGTAATACTTTGTAAAATTACTATTTAAAAGAAGTTATTAGAGTGATTCATTAGCAGCTCTAATATAGAAATGGCTCTGAATTTAGTTAGTAATATATATATATAAAAATTAACATTTAGATTAGTAAATATTTGTATATCAATTTAGTTTAGATATAAAACATTTATTAATCTAAACATTTAAATCAAAAATTTAAGTTCACAAATATATTTATCTTTTAATTCATATTATTGATATTGTATAGTTGATTTATGTAAAGGCTACTTAATAAAAATCAGTAATTCAGATTCATTAATTAGTATATATGAATAATTATTATTATTATTATTATTTGCTTACTTTTTATATATAAAACACATATTATGAACTTTGATATTTTATAGTAAATTCATTATATAAAAGTTGTGAATTGCAGTGTTACAACTTTAAGTTAAAGTTAATACTTCATAATAATGATTTAATAAAAATCATTACAATATCATAAAATGTAATCAATATTTCGTAACTATAAAAGTCAGATGCCATAGTAATTATTTTTCATGATTGTAAAGTTTTAGTAAAAACATATTTTACATAAAATTATCTAATATATTGCCTATTATAATAAAGTTAATATATGAGGATGACAATTCTGATATAGTAGTTGAGTTGTCATCCTCCAAGTGGCAGATCTAAGGTTCAAATCCTACATACAATGAAATTTGGTAATTAACCTGTGTTATAGTAAACTGTTTCTTGTCAATCAGTTAGATTTAGATATCTGTAATCTTGGGTACAACCAATTGGGTTCTACTTGTCATTGGGAGTCTAGAGCATCTATGTAAAGTATAATGTTATACATATATAGAGAAATGTTAATAACTGATATTATATAAGACTTCGGTGCAAATCCATGATAAGACTACCAGATGTAAAAGACCAAGAAATCGTGAAGATGGAAGTTTACTTGAAAATTTCTGAATAAAGAGTAGCACAAGTCTTCAATAGTGCTATCAGACTGGTGGAAGTCCAGGAAACTCCAATAAAAAATAGGCAAGCATGCAACCAAATGAAAAGATGTATAAAGGAGCATATGACCAACCAGGCTACCAGAATCACTAGAAGAAAAGAATACTAAAGTAGGCTTTACTTATTTGTGCCAATAATACAAACTTCTAAAAAGAAAATAGCCAATCAGTGAATTCAAATTTTGATCATTTCAGATCAGCCTGATATGAATTCTGAACATGTGTAAAAGAAGAAAAACCAAAAAAAACTCAAAAACTAGTGTTTAAACCAGTCTTGGTGTACTAATTAAAAATGTCAAAAATAAAATTTTATATATAATAAATGATAATTTATTACTATATCTTCTAATGTTAATATTCCAACTCTAAATTCATGTTTTATGCACTTTGTTTATTTATAAAATCAAATTTTCTTTTTTGAATTGTATTACTGGCACAAATAAGTAAATTCTACTAAAGTATACCATACCAGTCTATCTGGATTAGGAGTCTGGGGAATCTTTCAGATTCTGAGTTGGATAGTAGAGGGGTAAAGTAAAGAAGTTAGAATGATAGGTACTGGGGTTTGAGTAAACTTTACAAGGATAGAAATAGTGTAATATAGCAGTTAAACAGGTAAACCCTGTAACTGCAAGTGTTAAGTAACTATAGCATGTTACATAAAACTAGGTCAGCTATATGTAAGACATGAAAGGCTCTAGTAACAATGCTTCTGAGGATACACTACATAAAATAAGATATGGAGTTCTAAGAAAAATAGATAACAGTATCTAGACCTTTTTGACTGATAACTGTATCAGAGATAATCTAGTAATACAGTAAGGATTGCAGCACAGAGGGTTTAAATAGGCAATGCCTTTAGATGGGTTGCAGATATGGCAGCTAGTGTAGAACCATTGGTAAACTACTTAAATTAGACATCAAAAGCATATGTGTGGCTAGTTGTACTCTCTAATGTATGATGACTTCTTTGAGGCTTCAGCTATGAGTTTTTTCATCCAATTTACTAAATAAAACCCTAGGCCTATAAGAGGCTAGTTTAATATCATAAAAAAAAAAATAATAATAAAGTTAATATAATAACAGCACTTCAAGATAAATGTTATTTAAGGTAGTACAGTTTTTAATATTTGGCAGAAAAAAAATTTTGATTGAATAGGAAGAAGTACAATAGGAAAGAGCTATATAAAGTTGGCCATATATAAAAACAGCAGTTCAAAAATTCAGGCCAACATGCTTTAGTAATTGGTTCTAAGACTTATTTATAGTAATAGCAAATGTAATGTAAATTGGAAACTGTCTTTGTTTAAAAACAAATGATAGGTTTGCTGTTGAAGATGTTAAAGTAATGCAATAAATTTTTTAGCATAGTTTTTACTAAGGATATATGCTTTAATGACATGATTTATAAGATGACTTACAACTAAGTAAGAGCTATTGCAAAGATTCTAATAAGAAGCAAAGTTGCGAAGAAGAATAATAAGACATCTGATTTTAAAGTCAAGTTTAGAAGGTGGCATTTCAGATAGATTAAGAGTGTTTAAATACTCAATAAGATATATATTGTAGTTGTCAGTCTTATCTTCTATAATAGCACTATTAGTGCTTAAATATATATGTTTTTCTCTAGAAAACATGTCAAGAACAGCACAATTAATATCATAAACATTATTATTGTAAGCAAATAAAATTATTCTATTATTTAGGTATTCATCATTAAGTATTTCTAGTTGTATATTAGAATAAATAACATTAATAAGAGATTATATGTTAGGACCAACTTTTATGTACTCAGGAAGTAGAATTATTTTATGTAGTTTAGAAGTATTTATTCTATTTTCAACCTATGAAAATCAAGTAATAAAGTAATAAATAAGATATAATAAAAGTTCATGTTAAAAATTTAGTATATATATATTGTTTTTATTAAAACTTAAAAGCATTAAAGTATGCTTACTTCTAAAAGCCAATTAGAAAAGCATTTATTTTCATTTGATTTCATTCCCAAACACATATTTATTTAAAAGTATATATATTTACATATTGCTATAGAAGAGATTATTGAAGAGAAGTAGCAACTATTTGCTTTCTTAACTCCTTGATAATAACTGGCAAAATTTAACAGAAATTTTCACCAAATATAACAGTGATTCCTCCAAATGGTTGATAGTTATTCCAAATATCATGTAAAGAGTAATTAACAGCTTCAGCACAGTAATAATATTGCATAGGTATTTTGTCTCAAATAAAAAGTTCTGTTTGATGAATTAGATTAGCATGATCAGAATTCTTATCAATTGAACAAAAAGAACTTTCATTAATTTCAAGAGGAATTTTAAATGTTAAGTATGCTGTATGACTACTACTAAATAAGAGGGCTGCAATATTTGATGAAGTTATACAGATTACAATTTTGCCTTCACTGTAAACCTTCATTGCAAGTGTATTATAAACAAATGTTTTACTAGATCAAGCAGATCTGTTTAGAAAAAATAAATTTCTATGTCTATTAGTTATTGAGTTAAAAACACTGTAATATACAGCACACTGTTTGTTGTTTAGCTGTTAAGTGCAGTTGTTTACCAACTTTTAAAGTTTCTCATAGTCTCATATTAATTGTTTAGCAATATGACAATTTCTGTGACAAAGATTTCAGTTATGCTTTTAAAGTGGCATTGAAGAACATCTAGCAAGTGAGTGATTTGAATCACAAAGGATTTTGTCAATAAGAAAGAGTCCATAGTCATAAATCTAATTCTTAGTAGGCTTTTTGATAACATGTTTATGACATAATCGATGACAAACATCATCACAGATGTTAGCATAAAAGTTTAACCATAATTTCTCTAGATAAGTAGAAGTACATTAGATAAGCTGCTATGCATAACAGAGGGTCTTTTAAACATTGATTTCATTTTTCATCATCTTTTAATAGGTCAAGAGCTATACATGTGCTTTTAAATATTGGATATTGAATATTGTTAACTATCTTTAAATGTTTAAAAGATTGTAGGCCATGAACAATAGTGAGTAAAAGCCAAAGATAAAAGCATTCTTTAGCTGACAGGTTTGTGAAGTACAACCTACCAATGGCAAAATCTCTTTTTCGAATAATTCATTTTTTGCTCTTTTTATTCCATACAAAATGTTGTAGAAATTCTTGATATATATATTGTTGAGCAATTTCTAAAGTGGCACAGGTTTCAAAGAATGCAGTAAGAGTTGTTTTTTAATGATTCGCATAGGAAAGAATATTTATGGCATTGTCATTTTGGTTAAAGATAACATTATGCATTTCTGAAAAGTGCAATGCCAATCTTATAACACTTGGTACTTCTTTATGTAAATGCATTTTAAACAGTCACCATGTCACCTTAGGTACATCAATGTATCTTGCATTAAAATATCATTTAATTTCATCAGACTCATGTTCAAATTGCATTATAGTTCAGTTATGACTCTTATAAATATATTTGTAAATATACTTGACTGCCTATAGATATAGGTATTGTTCAAATGAATAAATGAAAAAAAAATTATAAAAAAAAAAATTATGCTTGCAATATCATTAGTCAGTATTAATTTTAAATAAAAATTAACATATTTAGACAGATTATATATATCTGTACAGAAGCACAGACTTCAATATTTACATAACAATTATATTTTTAACTAAGAGCTAGATTATATAGTACTACATCTCTATTATCAATAGTTTTACCAACAATATTAAAAACACAATCATTATTTCTTCTTGCATAATGAGAATATCTGTTAGCATCCATTGATATTATATTATAAAAGTTTTTTGGATACTTCTTTTGGCATTTTTCATTTTTTATATATAGAGTCTAAGAATTACAAGCATTACAAGGGCCATGAATTATATATTGTAATATGGTGTCAAAGAGCATTTGATCAGTTTCTCAGTCAGGAAACTTTGCACATATAATATGATCAATATTAGCAAGTTCTTTTATTTTGTTATCTCTATAAAGAAAGATTAAAAAGTGCATATGAAGAAGGCCATGTTTTTGAAATTCTATTGTATATATGTAAGCTGCCACTCTTCTAAAAATATTGTTGTTCTTAATGTTATAAAAAAAAATGTGACATTTTAGCTCAAATATACATGCTACTAGGTCAGGTTTGTTAGCTGAAGTCTGACCAGATAGCAATTCATTAATGATTTTTGACTAATTTGAATTTGCTGTCATCATTTTAAAAATATCTTGATAATGATAAAATTGGGTTATAGCCATAGAATCTTGAAAAATCTCAAACATATAATATGTACTTTCAATATAAGTTGAAGAAAGAATTATATACTGCCTAAGATTATTCAAATTTATCTTCTTATTTACAATAGTTTTTAATGCATCTATGAGGCCCTGATATACATTTGCCTATAGTAATCCTAATTCATATATAAGTACTTCAGTCTATTTTGCTTAGTTGTTGCCTATGCATCTATCATAAATTCTTGCAATAACTTCCTACCTTAAAGAATTATTAAGAACTCTGTATGATATGAAAAAAGATAAAATAAGTAAAAATTCATCTGCATCAGACATGAGGCTTTACTCTGATTTTCAATATATTGTTTGTATTCATCTATTAAAGTGTGATGCAATTTTACATGTCAACCAAGCTCTTCATGTAAAAAAAAAAGCATATAATGAAATAGTAAATATGCTAGATAAGCTTCATAAATATGTTCAAGTGGTCCTCTATATAATCGAATTACAATGTTATACATTGTCTTTAGCTCTGATTCATCACTAGGTAAAATAACATCTATTTTATTTAATATAGGAAGATTATAGCAACATTGATTTGTTGCTGCATTGAAATAAAGATGAATAACTAAGTTAGTTTCAGATACACCTTTTTTACATACTTGAGAAAGAATCTTATAAGCTTGTTAATATATAGAATAAAATGCATGATGTTTCTAAAGAATTTCTTGTAATTTCTACATTGTTTGAGTATATAAATTTTTGTTTCATCTATTCTTATTTGATGTGCAATATCTGAATTATAAATATAAAGTTGCATATAATTTGCATTCAAGCTAGACTCTGAAAGAAGTAAACCTGAATGGTGGTGCAGTTCATTATGAATATGAAAGCTATACGAAGAATGCCTACTAAGAATAGTTTGATTAATATTTACTCCTAGCAAAGTAAACATGTATGCTGCATTGTATTGGCATATGTTTGCACAAAATTTCTTATATTGCTCATCTTAACTTTCAAAAAGCTGTTATAAAAAAAAAGATGAATCATAGAGAAGCAAAAAAATAACTTTTTCATATCTGCAACATAACCCAAATTTTGGGTTAGTTTTTGAAAAGTTTACAATATGCTCATCTAACCAATAGAATGCATCACAATAAATATATGCTGTATCTATATAACTGAAATTATGTTATATATTTTGCAATTGAAATTGTGCATATATTTCATTGTCTGATATAGTATATGCTCTTTTCACTCACTCAAGCTTTCTTCTTAATTGTTGTACAATAAACCTATAATCTATTGTATTTTTTATTCTTTTGTGCCTTTTTCTTTTCTGTTGAGAAACTACTTTTTGATTTACTGTATTTCTGACTCTCTTGTGTTCTCTTCTTTTTGCTAAGCAATAGCTCTTCTATTTGGCTCACTTGTATATGT
The DNA here is from genome assembly GCA_910591915.1 of Cetraspora pellucida. Lineage (NCBI taxonomy): Eukaryota > Fungi > Glomeromycota > Glomeromycetes > Diversisporales > Gigasporaceae > Cetraspora > Cetraspora pellucida. The sequence continues at coordinate 2,033 of CAJVQA010010787.1, read as the reverse complement.
TTGCAACTCTTGTTTATGTATGCATCTTAGTTGTTAAGCTATAGCTTTTCAACTTATATTGGCTATTAATTTTGATTTGTAATAACAAAAAAACAATTATAATTATTGATTTTTTGAACTTACTAATAGAACATCTATTAATATCTTTATTGCAATTATCATTATTTAAAAGCACATTTAGATGATCTTAGAACTATTAGTATTGTTATTTCTACTAATCAGAGATTTAAAAAAGTAGTATAGAGGAATGATGCTTATTTTTTGGATGGTTATCCAACAATACTATCTACAATCTGTTAGGATAATCAAAATTATATATCATATTAATAATTCTCAACAATGTTAATAATTAGAGTAATAATTAGGTAGCATAACAGTACAAACTACTATTATCAAAAACCAAGAATTATTACTATAGATGAAGAACATGTTACTTGAAACTTAGTAGAATATCAGATTAAGGAATTAGCAAATTAATAAGAATAGCTAACATTGTAGAGAATGTAAGAAAATTTTTATTAAAAATAAATATCTGAATTGTATAAATAATATCATATTAACAATGCCTTTATTTGGAGCAAATGTGCTCTTTTTTGACATGTATAGGTAATACAAATCAATAAAGAAAATTTAACTAAATACATGTAGATATAAATGTAAAGTTAGCTAGTTAGATTTAGAGACTATAGAAATAGTTACCTGTTTTTATATATAAAATTTTACTTCTAGCATTTTTAATTAGTGTTCTAAAGTTGATTTAAATACTAAATTCTTGTATTTTTACCTTTTTGCTTTTTTTTCTATTTTATACTTCAGAATAATTAAATTTTTTAGCAAGGCAGACAAACTAATATTTATTAATGATCTAACTAATTTAAAAATTTTTTTGGCTTTTTTTTATACTGTTTAAAGTACTTTTTATTAGCTTACCAAAAAATTAATTAAAATTAATTTTTGTTATATATTATACAATTAAAATTAATTAATGATGAAATAATTGCAATTAACTTCTATTTGTTACATGGTTGCATGAATCATTATGTGATAAATAAGAATTCACTAATAAATCATATCAGTAAACTCTTATTGCAATTAATTAACTCATTGCTATTGCACTACCAATTAATTAATAAGTTCAAAAAATTGCAATTAATTGCTTCTACAATCAATTATCTAGTAGACCTGCTTTTTTATTCTGTGATTTTTCAAAATACTACTATTGAATCTATTAAAAAAAAAAAAACTATAGAAAAGTCTATTATTTTAAAATTAATCAAAAATAATAACAATAGTTAAAAAGGTTTCTTATAGGTGAATTTTATGAGATTGAAGATAATTGTGTTTATATTTTAAGCTAATTAAGTATTTTGACTTTAAAACTAAAAACAAACAACATATAGCTTATATTTAGCATTTTATAAAGCTTAAAAAAGCAAAACTAAGACTGAATAATATTTATGCAAAGAACAAAAAAAATAGGTTAACTTTTTATATTCTTCAAGTTAAACACTATCATTATACTATATTATAAATAATATATCTATTATATAAGTTATTAACTTTTATTTATTTTTAATTATTGTGTGGTTTATAGAAAACAATTAAATATTTAATAAATAAATTAAATAAATATCAAATATATAAAGTAGAATATTGAATATATTAAGCAGAAATATAAATACATATAATAAAAAATATAATTTTTATTAAGATAAAAAAATAGATTTTATGATCATTAATATCTTATAACCATGAGAGATTCTAAAATAAAAACTTCTTAACTATTAGTCAGAAATCATATACAAACATATAACCAAATATAGAGGATATCTAAAGCAGAAACAACTCATATTTAATAAAGTTTTCAATTAACTTTAGACATTTTTATTTCTTATTTGCTTCATCAGGTAACTTATTTATATATTTTAAAATACTGTAATAGAATTTACTTTTTTGTCCTATATTAGTATATATTTATTTTTAGCTCTATATTATATTTTATATTTTTTCTAATATTTTTACATAGTTTATAA
>CAJVQA010010786.1:0-11168 GCA_910591915.1 Cetraspora pellucida | reverse complement strand
TGTCTTGTTTTTGTACTCAAGATTTGAGATAACCTGTCTTGCATTGTTCTTGGGATTAGGCCTTTAATCAGTGCTTTTCTTATTTCTATTTTCTTTTGCTCTGTTTGTCCAAAAGTGCTGTATATAATACTTGAGGTGTAACTTATATTTTTTCTTCTTCTTTTAAGCTGTTCCATGCTGTCATGATAGATACTTTCTGTATCCTTTTCTATAAATTTGCTTGTCCCTTATATGATGCCAAGTGTTCTTGTGTTTTTTTAACTTTGTTTTGGCAAACTTGGCATTCAGCTGTTGTATATATATCTGGTCTTTTCTATTTAGTTTTTCCAATGTTAGGAGTTTGTCCAATATATATTTCATAAAAGTACTTCTTCTTGTACTGCTTTTTCTTGTTAGGCAGTGTACTTCTTTAGATGAATCTAGCTTTCTCCAAAAGTATGTCCAATTATATATCATTACTTCTTCTTCTGTCTCAATATTCTTAATCATCATTGTTTCTTTTCATTCTACTCCCAGTCTGATGTTTGTTACTATTTTACATAAAAGTCTTGCAGGTATGTCTATTTGCTTGTTTTCCCACTCTAGGCAGTACTCTATCTCTTCATGGTTAACTTCTTCTGGAAAAATTATTTTTCTGCTTAGTGTTCCTTTCTTCGCAAGGCTATTAGCTTTATTATTCTATTTATTTTTACTATGACCTTTAACATTAACCTACTCTATCTGTATGTTCTTTGTTTTTACTATATCTGTTATCTTCAATATCCATAGTGTATTTTTCTTTTTAAGAACTTCATTTCTATCTATATATGCTAATCCTTTACTAATGTTTCTAATTGCTGCATTGCTATCTGTAAATATTACTAATTTTTTCTTTTTTAGCATTGTTAAGATTGCTGCCTATATTGCTAGCATTTCAGCTGTAGTAGACATAAGCCATCCTTTTACTCCTAATGCTATCTCTTCTTTTGACCAATTTTGTGCTTCAGCTATTTGTACCCAACCTATACTCATGTTTCTGTCTGTTGCTTCTTCTTTGTTTCTTTTATTTGCTGTACTATCTGTATATATTGTATATTTGTTTTTGTTTCTTAATATATTTCTTCTTAAAACCTCTACTAGCTCTTGACTAATGTTCTTTCTTATTTTTTGTTTTCTAATTAGTTTTATTTCTAGGTTTTTTAATATCTTTAGTCCTATTAGTTTCTGTTTATTTTCCATCAGTTCCTCTGTTCTCATATATTCTATTAGTTGGTTGGTAGCTGCCTTGATTATATTATTGTTCTTTCCTATTAGTGCATCTGAGACTGTGTTTATATTATTGTTGATTCTTATCCAATATTGGCAGCTATTTTCTTCTGTTTTTTCATCTTTTGAACACCCCTTGCATTTGTTAATTTTTGTTATTAAGTCACTTTCTATATTATGCATTTGCTAATGTTTTATTAGTAGCTTCTTCTTTTTCTTTTTGACTATTTTTCTCATTTGTCTATTCTCTGTTGCACTATGTATAATCTATTCTTTTTTTCTTCTATTCTTTGACAAGGTTCACCACTTGATCTTCATTGCCTATGTGTTGCATTTGCCTGTTTTAACTTGTTCTTTAACTTTTCTGCTTTCAGTTTCATTGAGCACTTTTGTCTCTATCATTTTGAACTACTCTGCCTTTTTGCTTTTGCTTGACTAATTCTGGTAGGTCTTGAATTGCTGCCATGTTATTAGTCTTTCTCCTTTTGTATCGAGTAGTTGGTTAAGATATATGAGTCCTGCTTCACTTATTTTGGGTCTGCTTTTTTTTCATAGCTGTGGTTCTACTAAATCAATTACTCTAAAACCATAACTATTTGTTATCTATAGTTCAGTTTCTGTGTTTATATTTATTTCTAATTCTCTTGCTCTAACTATCATCAAGCAAGCTAGATTGTTCTTCCAATATGACTTATCTTCTAGCAGTTTTTCTACTTTTCATATGTCTTTTATCAAACTTGCTTTTTGACAACCCTGCATTATTTTTAGTTTTGTTAGTTGCCTTAGTACATTCTTTCTGTTTAGTCTTGCTACTAGGCCTCCTATTTGTTTCATTATTAGTTCTTGTTGCAGAGTTCTGCAGCTTTCCAGTTCTTTGTGTTTTATTATGCAGTTTTCTAATGTTTTTGGTAAGTTACTTTTTTGTTTTGCCAAGCCTATCATTTGTTGATGTATTTCATTTATTCCTTTCTCCAATATCTTTGTTAACTGAAACATATAACTTAATTTTAGTATTATTATCATATTGTTTATGTATGCTATTTGGCTCATCATTATTTTTTTATATTTAAGGTCTCTTATTGTCTGACTTATTATTTCTTTTGCTTTCTTCTTTACTAAAACTTTTCGCATTCTGTTGTTTAGCCAAATTCCTAATAAATGTACTATTTTGTTTCTTGGCTTTTCTATTATTTTGCTTCCTTCGAAATTTATTTCTCTTTCTTCTTTCTTAGCTTTTCTGTTCATTATTATTAGTTTTGATTTTGATCCATTTATCTTGATATCGTTCATTTTAAAGAAGTCTTCTGCCACCTTTAGGATCTCTATAAGTTGTTCCTTGCTTTTTGCAATCCATGTTGTGTCATCTGCATATGCAATTGCTGCTTGGCAATGGCTTATAATATTGTTACAGTATATTTCTTTTTTAAACTCTTGTTCCACTATATAGCTTAGCCTTTTATTTTTTTGTATCTTTTCTAATAGTGGGTCATAGAAAAGGCATCATATTAGTGATAATATTACTTCACCTTGATCTATTCCATCTCCTGCTGTTATTTTTTCTGTCAGACCATATGCTATGATTATTTAAGCTGTTTTTTATGAAAGAGGTTTAATATATATTTAATCATCATTTTGGATATTTTGACTCTTTGTAGGACTAGTTCTAAACTTTTGAATAAAACTAAGTCAAATGCCTTTTTTATATTTTGCAGGAGTATCTACACCTCTTTATTCTTTTCTTTTGCTTCTTCTATTATCATTTTTAGAACATGTACAGGTTGTTCTGTTGAGTTTCTTGATAGGCTTGCATAGTTAGGTCCTTTAAGTATCTCTCTCTTCATAAATATTTTGCTAAGTCTTTTCGTTATTGACTTTGTTATGACCTTTCTGAATATTTCAATTAAGGCTATTGGACAAATATTATTTAAACTATATCACTATTCTATGTCTTTTTATATTAGATATACTTGTGCTATTTTCTATTTCATTGGTATCTCTTCTATTTTTAAGCACAAATTTGCATAGGCTCTAAAAACCTCTTGAGATTTCCTTCCTGCTCATTTGATTAAAGTATAACTTATTTCTGATATTTCTGAAGCTGTTCCTGTCTTAAGTTCTTTAATTATCCTATCCTATTCCTCTTCTTTAATTTTTTTTTCGATTTTCTTATACCATTCTTCTTTAATATAGTCTTGTGGTTTATAGATTTCTTTCCAGCTTTCTGACATCTCTTTTAATTTTGTATTTCTTTTCCTGAACTGCTTCTTGTAGTATTCTACTGTTGCTTCTTTAACCAGCTCTGCTTCTGTTACTAGTCTAGTTTCTTCTTCTGTTTGTTCGATTATTTTATTAAGTGTTATTTCTTGTATGGCTTGTTTAAAAGGCTGGCTATCATCTTCCTTTAATCAGTTTTGATCATTTCACATCTTTTGTTTATATTATCTTCTATTTGTTTTCTTGGTTTCTGTTTTTATTCTTTTTTCCTTCTCTCTTGAAGATTTTTAGCCAGCCTTTTATATCCTTTATCCAAGCATCAGACCATTGTCTTTGGATTTTTGATAGTCTTGCACTGATTTTCTTGCTAAGCATCTTAAGGTTTCTATTCACTTCACTTTTATCTGCTTCTGTTACTTTCTGTTCTCTTTTCAGTTTTGCATACTTGACTAGTTTTTGAAGCTCTACAATGATTTTTCCTTGCTGCTAATCTTTTTGACTATGTCTTCTGTTTATCATCATGTTGTAAACCTTTTTCTTTAGTATATGTTTATTTGCTGCTATTATAATTGCCTCCTCTATTATATCCCATATTTCATTAATTTTTCGTATTTTTTTTTTTTTTCTTGTTCTTCTCTTTGTATATTTCTTAAAGTTTCTTTTATCTCTAATCGCTTCTGTATCTCTTGCGCATAACTCTCCCAATCTTCTTTTTTTGCTTTATCATAGAAATATATTATTCTTGATTGGCCCTTTCTTTTGACTTCTAATTTGCTATTTTTTGCAGTCATATGTCTTATCCATATTTCTGCTATAACTATCTTGTGATTACTTTTAGTAATTTCTTCTATGTCCTCGATTTCTGCACTTTGTGAACCTGATGCCAGTCCTTCTAATACCCATATATAGTCAATTCTTGTTGCTGTTTCTGAGTTTGACCATGTGTATCTTTGTTCCATTGGATGCATTTCTCTATATATATCATACAGGTCTTGTCTTTTTATTTAACTGAATAATGATAATCTTTTATAATTTGCAGCTTGTGGGTTCTGCCTATCTAGAACATTGTTTACTGTGTGATTAAAGTCTCCTATAATCATTATTTGTGTTCATCTATTCTTCTTTGTAATAATTTCAACTATTTTTTGTTGAATGCTTTTTCTTACTTCTTTGTTATTTGGTAATATATAGACCCCTATTACTATTAATTCCATTTGCTTGAAGTATAGTGTAATTTCTATTATGTACTCATTTATCTTCCTGATCATACCTACATGTTTTGTCTATTGTTCTTCTATCAACACTCCTACACCTGATCCCTTTTTCTTGTCTTCTACTGCACTACTCCAAAACTTAACATATCTTTCTGTTGTTTTGTGTAGTAAAAATTTTTCTTCTCTCTCTGCAAGATTTGTTTCAGTAATTCCTAGTATTGTAATTTCTTCTTCTTCTGCCTAGCCGAGCAGGTTTTCCAGTTTCCAACCTTTGGTTTTTAGTCTATTAATATTGTGGCATGCTACTTTTATCTTTTTTTTTCCTTCTTTCCACTTCTCTTTTAATTGGTTTTGTAGTAATTCTGTGTTAACTGCTTTTCTTTTTTCTTTTCTGCATTTCTTTTCTTTTAGATGAGAAGATACTCTTCTTTCTTTAAAAACTTCTCTTTCTCTTCACAGAAAATTATTAACTTTCTTATCTGTTTTTGTTAGTTCAACTGTAGCAACTTCAGGAGCGATCTGGTTGGGCTTTCCATGCCCTTTCTCCAGCTATCTCTAATTTTTCTAGTCTTTCTAATATTTGACCTAATATGTTTTCCATGTCTGATGCCTGCTCCTGCACCTTTCTTATACTTCTAGCTTCTTTTTTTGGTCTATCTTCTTTCTGGTCTATACTTGCTAAATTTTTTTTTCTATTTCTTTTGTTTTGATAGCTTCTGTTTATTTCTTCTATTATTCAGTCTTGTGCTATATTTATTCCTTTTCATGTACTTTTCTGGATTTGTATGCTCTTTTTCTGAGTTGAGGTCTTCTATTTCTTCTTTTTTTTGTATTTTGTTGCTGCCTTTATAAGGTTAATTATTCAATCTTTTTGGTTTGACTTTCCAGAACATCGAGACTCTATTGTACCAGACCTTTTTTCTAGTAGTTATATTCATATCTTCCTGACTTTTAAATAACACTACTGCATAATTTCTTGGTCTTCCCTATCTGTTTGATGGAATGTATACTGCCATTGCCTTTCTGGTTTTGAGCTCTCATAGTAGAATTAGTTCAGAGATTTTTTTTGGTATTTCTATTAGTCTTGCTGTAAATTGATTTCTTTTTTTTTTCTTTTTCTCTTCTTCTTTACCTATTGTCATTCTTGCTAACTTTTCATTTCTTAAGAGAATTACCAATAGAAGCGCTTGTTTTTCTTTTCTCTTTACTTTTATTATTGCTGTTGTTCTGTATGCACTTCTTCGGATTCTACATTCTGTTACTTTATCTATTTTTCTTACTAAGTACTTAATTTCATATACTGTCATCTTCTTTGGCAGGTCTTATACTGTTATTGCTATTGTGTTTTCTTTGTCTATGTTTTCTTTTTCTTGATTGTGTGAGTTGTCTTCTGCTCTTTTGGTTTCTTCTTTATTCTTCTTTTCTTCTATCAGCTCCTTTTACTGCTTTAACTTCTCATCTTTTTTGGTCATCTTTTTTTCTGACTTGTCTATATTTGGAATCATTCTAAACCAATTATCATGTTTTCTTTGAATTTTGCTGATTGCTTCTTTTCTGCTGTATTTACAGTCAAATGTGATAATAATCTATGCATTACCCCTCTTAAACCTTTCTTTGACCTCTTTAACATATTTGTTGGATACTAGCAATCTGTTAATAAATTTTGTTCTTTTTTCTTGTAAACTACTTGGTACATTTGTATGCTAGTATTTTTTCTACATATGTTCTTTTATTACTGCATTTTCTGTTCGAGGGTGACTAGATGCTTTATTCTAGTGGTTCTTTTATAGTCTTATCTCTGTTTTTCCATTGTTCAGTTTCATGGATTCCATCTTTTTCATCTATCTCAGTTTCTTATTGGTTTTTAATTGCCATGATAATGTCTTTATAGTCTTTTTGCATTACGTCTGTCTTTAATGTCTTTATTTCTTCTTCTATATAGTTATTTATTTCTGTCTCTTCGATTATCATGCTTGTTGTTTCTGTATTTGTAACTTCTTTGCTTTTTTTTCTTTTTTGTCTCTCTTTCTCTTCTAAACTTGTGTTTTGTCATATTTCTTTTTCATTCATTATTACATCTACTGCTTCCATCTTTTGTCTTATTTTCTTTATATATAATTCTGATGTGTTGCTTTCTTCTTTTGATACTGTTTGGACTTTTTTGCTTCTCATACTTTGTATTGCTAATAGGTATTGGCTTGTATGGTTTATCTCTTCTGCCTATTTTTCTATGCTTGTTGGGTCTCTCATGTCTACTTTAATTATAGCTTCATATATTTTTCTTATCATTCCTATTTTCATTAAATCTGTTTTTTATAATGCTACTGCTACTATATCTCTTACATTAAAATAGTTGTCTCTATTTGCCAGTTCTTGCTCTAATTCTTTGCTGCCTATGAGCTTTAGTATTGTCTTTGCTTTTTCACTTACTAATTTTAGCATCATTGACTCTTCTGCTTTTGCTTGTATCATCTGTGGCTGTGTTCTGTGCTGCTTTGTTTACAATCATATGCACTCTATGATACTTATGTGTTTACTTTATCTATATTTGTATTTGCCTAATTGTTTGTTTTTTCACATGCTCATGTGTTTCAAACAGATCTGTAATTCCAGGTCTAGGTTAGTTCTCCAAAATTTTTGTTTTTTAAGGTTTATTTGGAAAGTTTGTCTTTTCTTCACTTGCTTCTTGACTTGTTTTCTTCTGCTGCTTTACTTGTTAGTCCTATTTTTGCAGCTCTTTCTTTTTTGTTAAATCTTCGAGCATAGTTTTGACAGTGGTTTTTCTGTTAGTCTTGATTTTTGTTTCTGCAAATTTTGTGTTTTGGTAATCAGCAGAAAGAGTTTGTTTTGTTTGTAATTAATTTTATAAAATCATTATTATTTAAAATAATTTTATTATTTATTATATTAGTTGTAATATCCTTTTATTTATCATTAACAATTTTTAAAAATATAAAAATTTTATAAATTTTTTTAATTTTAATAAATTTTGCAGATTTTCTTTTATTATTTTTATTAGGTTCTATAATTTTTAAATAGTATATATTATATAATTAAATTTTTTTTTTATTAAAGTTTCTTATTTTGGGGTTGCAACTGTTTTATTCAAGTTATAGAATATGAGTATCACCAAGGCTTCCTTATATAAGAGGTTACAACTAGTTATACATACACTTTTGATACTTAATTTAAGCAGTTTGTTTACATATTGCTATATAAGTTCTACACTATATGTCATATTTGCAAGCTAGCTAAGAGTCTTGCCTATTTAAACTTTCTGTATATACAATTCATTTTGTATTATAGAAATATCTTAAGACTACACTCATTCAAGTTTCTAATACTTATTGATACTTTAGGACTATTTTATTCTTAACAGAAAACTTACTAGAGCCTTTATGTCCTATACATACTAACTTAGCTTTATGCAATATGCTATAGTTACCTAACACTTGCAATTATAGAAGTTATTTGTTTAACTGCTACATTACATTATTTTTATACTTGTAAAGTTTATTCAAACTCTAGTATCTATCTTTCTGATTTCTTTTCTGATTTCTTTTCTTTATCTTTATACTATCTAACTTAGAATCTAGCAAACTTTCTAGACTTACAATTCAGATAGTCTAGTATGATATACCTTAGTATCCTTTTCTTTAGCAATTTTGGCAACCTAGTTGGTTATATGTTTCTTTATATATTTTTTTATTCAGTTATATCTGCCTATTTCTTATTGGAGTTTTTTGGACTTTTATTAGTTTAACAGCATTATTAAAAGTTTGTACTATCTCTTTATTTAAGAATTTCTAAGTAGGCTTTTATCTTTTCAGTTTTTTGGTTTTTTATATCTGGTAGTTTTATCATAAGTTTGCACTAAAGTCTTATTTAATACTAGTTATTATAGGTGAAAGTCTTCTTAATTTTTATACTATAACAATGACATGGTATAGAGAATCCCTTATGGGTATATGCAGTGTCTAAGAGGAAAGTATAGCTTCTGTTAGACGTTGTCAAGAAATGATACCCTTCTCTGAGACAGTTCGGGAAAGGTAATGCAATACTAATAACTTTACTTTATTTCACTTAGAGAAGATAAACTTTGCCTGTAGGAATTACCCTAGAAGGTGAGTATCAATACAGTTTATAGTCAAAAGCTATTTATTAAAGTAATAACAAGAAGGGCTATCCTTAGGTTTTTGTTCTTAAAGAATCCCAAGATGTGTTTACAATATTAAAGGGAAGAAGAGTATCTGTTGCTTTATTGCACTTGGAGAATTTAGCAGGGTTTATATATCTGTGAGCTAAGTGGCTAAGCAGCCAAGTGACTAAGCAACTAAGTGTCTAAGCAACTAAGTAACTAAGCGATTACTAAGCGACTGGAAGGTTCTAACAACTAATGACTAATGATTACTAAGCAACTAATTACTAAGCAACTAAGCGACTAAGTGACTAAGCGTCTAAGTGACTAAGCAACTAAGTGATTACTAATCAACTGGAATGTTTCGACAACTTCTACTAATAATAATAATACAATAATGAAATAACTAATACTAAATAATAATAATAATATAGTAATAATAATAATAACTAATAATAATAAAATAATAATAAATTGTTCTATAATACCAGTTTATTATCAAAAAGTTTTGGTACAAGTGATCATCAGAAAGAGTTAATAATTTATGTCCAAATATAACTTTATTTACAATCAAATTTATTTATGTAAAATCTGCTAAAAAGAACAAATAACTATTTACTCTAATTTATAATGTAATTTTTTTTTTTTTGCTTTCGCTAAGGCTATAGTTATCGGTGGCTATTGCCTTTATTGTATTTTAATTATAATTATATAACTTGTACAAGGTGAGTATATAATTAGCTATATGTACAACTTTTGGTTGTCTAATTTAAGTAGTCTGCCTATATAGCAGGTTCTACACTAGCTGCCATACCTGCAATCTACTAGGAGATTACCTATTTTAAACACTCTGATCCCTATACTTATACCGACAAATAGTGCACAAGTTCTCATACACCTAAGTGCTGTCTAACCTAATCATAACCTTTCTGTCTGTACATCCATCAAGCCATTACATATTTCAGAGTATATCACCTGACTGTAGGGCTCCAGAAGGCCTCTCTGCTAACTAATTACCTATGTTTAGTATCTTGTTAACAGGGCTCGCCCTTGCAGAGTTTACCCAGACCCTAGCACTGACTTTACAGCATATCCTTAGTACTTTAGTATACCCTTGTTTCTGTTCTCAGAATCCAATTCAGATAGCTTAGTAGAACTGTGACCTGTTCCTGATACTCCAGAGTCTGCCTCCAAGGTTCTTTTCCTCTAGTTTGAGACTTCCGACAGTCTGGTTGGTGGCACCCCTTACCCGAGGTTCTTGCCCACCTGATTCTTTTCATATTGGTATCTGTTTTCTAGGTCTAGCCTTTACAGTAGTACTGTTGAAGATCTGTATTACCTCTCTACTCAGGTCTTCTCAAGTAGGCTTCTGGTTATTCCAGTTCACAGATTTACATGGCCACAGATGCCCCATGACCTGCCAGTTATCTGGTGCGACTGTGTTACAGATACTGATCCCAACTGATCGATAGATAGCTGTCACCATAATATCAGTTTCAAGGACTTATCTTGTGTTTGCACTGCCCAATGCCAGTTTGCATTCCTCTGTGTAACTCTAGCATTGCACAGATGCCTGTATACACTGATGTAACATAGGTGGTGTTCTAAATTTTTCACTATCGATGGGATTTAAACACCCAACCTACCACTTGGAAGGTTGACAACCTGACCACTTCACTAGGTCACTACACCCCCTATAATGTAATTTCTAATTCTTTTAAATTGTTTTATATATTTTGTTGCATTATTCTTTATTTGTTGCATAATTCACTTTAACACTTAAAAGACTATTTATATAGCTTTATATCTTTCAATACTTTTACTTAAATTTACAGTTATCTATATAAAATTGTAATATATTAAAGTTGCAGAAATTTGCTTAAGAGTTTGGTATTGTGAATAATTTTTTCTAATTTTTATTTAATAGTTTTGGGTCAATTCACTTAACATTCTTATATAAATAGTAAATATAAAATTAAATTATATTTTAAATACTTAAATTAATTATTTAATGTTTATATTTGTGCATTAACTTATTCAGAAGTTTAATAGCTTTAAAATACTTATATAGTATTAATATATATTTTTATACTAAATGCAAATAACTATATATTTATTAATATTTATACAATTATATAATAAATATAGTATTTATGAAATTGGTCAACTTATTCTACATAATATATTATTTAGATTGCAAATTAAAATAATAAATATTTACAGTATAAATAAATTATTTAATTGTTTTTTTTTTTTTTTTTAAAACAGCAATTTTGCCTATCTGTCTTTATTAGATAATATATCATTATTCAAGTATATACAAAGTCTATCAATGAAAGTACAACTAGTCACACATA
>CAJVQA010010785.1:0-11169 GCA_910591915.1 Cetraspora pellucida | reverse complement strand
CAAGGTCAAAGGTTCCCCATATGAGTGAACCACTTTAAAGACTTAGTAACCATGGCATATTTGAACCAGTATCGACTAGGGCATATTGGTAGGTATAGGTAGGTGGGTAGATACAGGAACAGAGTGGTTAAATAGAGAACTTACAAGTGGGTTTCAGGTATGGCAGCTAGTATAGAACCTTCAGGCGGACTACTTAAATTAGACAATGATTAAAGTTGTATGAGTGGCTAGTTGTATACTCTTTCTATGATTGCCTTCTGTGATTGTAATGCAACCATTAGCTGAATATACTATCAATAAAATCCTGGATCACAAGTACTCACCTTAATATTTTTAAAAAAAAAAAAAATATGAAGAATAAGATAATACTAGATATAGTTAGATTAGAAAGCAGAAGAAACAAGACCAAGTAAAATATGTGAGTGAAACATATAGATATGATTTACAGAAGACAGTACTCCAGACATTTGGAATATCACATTAAGTTTGATAGGTATTCTTGTCTATATAGTGGTTTAATATATGTTATGACTGCAAATAGTTGTCAAGATAACTGTATGCAAGCATATAACAGATATGCACTTAGGTGTCATAAGGGTAACTGAGTGAAGTTAGTGATATAAAATTAGATAGTATATAGTATTAGTAATAATTGATCCTAAAAATATAACCATAAAACTTGTACTATATATCAAATTAAAGCTAATAAACCAACTGACATTGTCACCAAAGTTATAAAAAAAAATTTCATTTAAATATTTTAAAATTTAAAAAATATAGATTATAAGTATATTTTTGTTAATTTTCTAGACAAATTTTTCTGAAAATGGTCTACAGTTTAAGGAATATTATTTTTTGTTTTTTTTTTAAAAAAACTATTAGAACAGATTTTCTAAATTGATTTTGACTAACTACTGTTTTTTTTGCTTTATCTGTTTTTAGAAAAAAAGGTTAACAGAAAGAAAAAATAATTTTGTATTTAAAAAACAATGTATTATAAATAATCTATATTCTTTTTTATAATCAAATAAATCTAAAAATTGTCTTAATAAAATAATATTCTACTTGCTACTATTACAAATTCTGTTACTATATAATATGTTATTTATATTATACTAAAAAGATTATATTACTTATAACATTTTGACAGAAAACCAAAAAGTTATTACAGTCAGTTATTTCTCTGTCTTTATATTTCTCAATTCTTCAAGAAATATTATTTTATTTGCAAACACTAGTGTATTTATTTAGAAAGTTTCTAACAAATTAAGAGATTTGCTTAAAAGAACTACTAAACATCTCTGCTTTAGTAGCATTAGAGCTAACAGCTTACTGTAACTCCTAGATTAAATTTCTCAAGTAATAGGTACTCGAGCCAAGTGGCGAACGTAAATCAGCAATACATATATAAATATATTTCTTGACTTTCTGGTTTCTTTAGTTAATAAACATTTTGAACATAACCTATACTTTTACTAAATAAATCGAACTTCACTCATTAAATGAAAATAAAATTTTGAACAACTTAGTAAGTGAAATCAAGTGTTTTGTTGTAATCAATTCGTCATTTTACCTCCATTCGCTATAATGCCTCTTAGAGCATTACGTATTATTTGTAAATTGTCACTTTATGTGATGTCTGTTAGGTGGCTTGTCGGCAAAATAAAATTTTACTATATGATTTAATTTAAAACCAGACTAAGACGTAAATAGTTACATATATATGAACAGGCCAAAAAAAGCGAAACTGTATAGCACACACTGATTTTCTCTGTTCAATAAAAGAAAATCTGGCTTCAAGTTATTACCAATTTAATTACAGTCAAGTATAAAACGGTATAGCAATAGAAAATATATAATATTAAAATTTGCAACAAATATACATGTACGTATAGACTTTATAGATCTGAATTGCATATGTTTTTCCTTTTTTGCATGAATAATGTTATCTTAAATAAATTACATAAATTACATAAATTACAGGAGGAAGTTCCAAGAAACCAAGTGTTAAAGAATATTAAATCGATATTCTGTTCACATGTCGACTTAGCAACACAAATACCAGATATGTGTGATATAAGCTTAAGCATATGATATCGATATCAAAAAATTGTAATAATATTAGTATTGGTTAAATTTTAAGATGGATTAAATTTTTTCATAAGAGAATAGCGAATTTTACGAATAAAATAAATTCGAAGATAATAACGAAATTCAAATAATGATCACAATTAATCTTTTGGTGAAGAGGGTGGAGTTGTAGACGAAGAGTTTGAAGAAGTAGAAGTGTTCTCGGCAACACCATCTTCCAGTTCTTTGACCTCTTTTGGCCAAACACCAACCAACCTAATCATACTGCCCCAAGCCAAGTCAATGACCCATCTAGGTAAAACGTTGTTCATTAAAACATGAACCTTGGCAAGAGTTCCGACAACATAACGATCCCTAGGAAATCCAACTTCAATCGCTTCAATAATTGTTCTAATTATTGCTTTTGGGCTATCCTGACCAGAATGAAGTTTCTGCCAAAATTCGATAGCTTTTTGGACATAATCCTCACCGTAAAGGGTAAGGGTTTGTTCAGTAATTTCGGGAGAAGCGAAAAATTTCTTGGATACTTCGACAAGATCTGGATGACTAAATCTGCTTTTAATAGGGACCGCCTCGATCATGGTAATGTGAATCTTCCAAGGTAACAATTCAATTCGAATCGTATCTAACATAGCTTCCAAGGCGTGTTTTGACGCACTGTACGCACCATAGAAAGGTACGGTAGTTCGACCTAATATGGAAGTCATATTGATAATACGCGGAAATATATCTTGATCTTTGGCAGGTTTTTTAAGGTTGTATTTGATGTTTTGTCGTAAACTAGGTAACAATGCCTTTATAATTTTGATTGGTCCTATAAAATTTACTTCCATAGTTTTCGCAATTTGATCATTTGAAGTAAATTCAAAAGCGAAACCTTCATTACATCCAGCATTATTAATCAAGGCAAAAAGACCTTTATCCTTTGTTTCATTAACAACCATACGAGCGCATTGTTGGACGGAAGTGTCTTTCGTGACATCAACTAAAAAAGGTCTGAGGTTGGTAGTAGAATGATGCTCATTAAATTCTAGGAATTCTTTAAAAGCTGCCTCGGTGAGACATCCTAATGCGATGAAAGAAATACGGCAATTGAGTTTAAAAAAAGCAGGATTGAAGTTTCCAAATCTAGAAAAGCATATATATGTATTTTACCTGCGAGTACAGAGTAACCCCTCCTATGCAACGCCTTTGCAATCAAATTTCCGATACCGGAATCACAACCAGTAACAAGTACATAACGATCCGCGAATTTTTGGTTCGGCGGTGGGGAAGAAAAGAAACTACCAACATATGAAATAATACCCATTGGATATATGATTATGAATCGTGATAGTTTATTTTTTAATTCGATGTCGTAACTAAAACTCTTCTCGGGGAATATAAATTGGTTTAAGATTTCTTTGAGATGTAGTTTGGAAATTCGTTAAAGTTGAATGATCAAAATTTTAATTTTTGCTGTAATCCGATAAATAAATAAGAATGCATTAGATTAGTTAAAAGTATTTGAGGCTTGATAATGATGGATTACTGACCTCGTATAAAATCGTTTATCTCAAAAAGAGAAACAAGAATGATTGATTGCGAAGGACATCAATGAGGAGGGGTTGAGTTGTTGCGAATCAACATAAACGACTTGATGAATTTGTCACGATATTTATGTTAAAAAAAAAGTATAAATAATGCAGAAATAAGGTTTGAATTGATTATGATATTCGCCGCGAAGCACAAATATAAATTCAGTAAATAAGTAAAAAAAAAAAATTATATAATTCGATTATTTTTGCATGTGAAAATTTTATGTCATATATTTAGTAATGTAAAAAAGTAAAAAAGTGAATAGATTCCTGAAAATTCAAAGCGTTCGGTTAAGCCAGCCATTAGTCACACTATTTAAAGAGAACAAACAATGCTGCAAAAAGACAAGGGTCTGAAATTCCAAAAAAAGCAATTTAAAAAAATGCTACTATTTCGTATATGCAGACCTGCCATGCCACTTACCATAATTGATCTTGAAATTTCTCAATTCTGATATTACGTATTACCGTTACAGTTTTGAAATAGTTACCCGAGCGCAATTGATCATTATGATCATTTTTTTTTTTTAAAATAAATAATAAATTTAAATACGTGCGTACATACGTAGGATCCCTGCCACCATGCATAAAAAAAAAAGGGAAATAAAAAGAGGCGAGCTTTGCATATTGCAACCGGAAATCTGGATGGCAGATAGACCTTATGCACAATTACGCGAATAACTTGTAATTCTCTTTGTGAAAAGACATAAAAGACTCGTGGACTTACATTTGAGTTGATCTGTGATCCATATATGTGTGTTTGCATAAGAAACGAGACAACCGCCAAATTGTGGAATCCAAGATATTCACAATTGTTTCTATTAACATGGTGATGATATGACACCATGCTGCGTAATCTATATTATCGAATTTCATTGTTTCAAGTTGTGAAAATGTTCTTGCGATTTGTCAGTGAATTTTTGGCAAAGACTGACGCACACGTGTGTCCAAATCAATAATTCGTTTTAACAAGAGTGATTTTCTAAAGGCTGCATGTTCGTGCAACCGCCGTATCGTGGACATTACACAATAGCCGTTAACTTTAAGCAAGATTTGCGCTTTTTTTTATTTTTTTATTTTTTTGACATTTGACATGAAAACAAAGGTACTCAAGCCATAAACAACCCATGAGAACAAGTAAATGTCAAATACCAGGGAAGCCACAATGCCATATTGTTCTCAATAACGTATGGTATAACAAATATAGCCCAACAATGAGAATAGAACAATGATCATTTATCGGAAATATAACAATCGTTTTCGTCTTCACGAATAAAGCAGTTTAATGATTAATATCATGGGAAAAGAAATAAGAAAAGCACGAAAAATCCCGTTTTGATTGATGCGTTGTATATTATAATTCGTTCTCAAATTTCCATCATGAAACAAAATAGATAATCAAATACAAATTGAAAATTTTATCAAAGCATTTAAAATCGTTCACATGTAATTATGCATCATTATAATGGATGCATTCATGATCTGTATCGGCATGCTTGTGCGCACTGCACATTATACCAAATTTGATATGCACAAACTGCAAAAGGCTATTTTAAGATAACACGATTTATTCTGAATTTTGTTACCGTTACAATTAATGTTGAAATAATTTCATCACTATTGGTGAAATTTAGTGAAATTAGTTTCATCTTTATCTCAGTTACAATTGGTCTCAGTTACAATTGGTCTAAATTACTGTATTTTTTAAAATTCTGTGTGAAGCATTCATGAAGAATAACTAATAGCTATTATCGATTTACAATCTTGATCATAAAAATCCAGACTTGCGCGACCTTTTTTTCCTTAGCCGTTTTGTAACAATTTCTTCATTACTATCGATTCTATCAGCTTCAAATGCTGACATTTGATCATCGGATGTATGCATACTTAAGTAATGATCTCCATCTGATTCTCCAGAAGTTGTCATAGTTTCTTGAACGAGTTTATTATTTACACGTCGATAATGATATTCATATTCCTTAACATCTTGTCCGATAATCCAGTCATCGAACAACGCCTGTACAGTAGGTGTAAGCTCAAATAATTTATCAACTTGTGATAATTTATTTTTACCTTTACGCGATATATCACATTTTATTGAAAAAGTTTCAAAAGGTTCAAATATTGGTGTGACTTTTGACATTGGAAGAAAATTTGAAGATAGTGAATATTCCGAATTATGTTCATATTTCGATACTAAAGCGTGAGAGCTGAAAGTGAGATCTCGGATAAGTTCTTCTATTGCAAATTCACGAAGACATTGAGTTTTATCATTAGTTTCTGAATAATAAGTCCCATTCAAGAAATCTATGATTTTCTTCTGTAAAATGTCCTTAGGTTCATCATCTTGATTGCGTAAAGGTAATGGATAGGTATTTCGCAAAGCAGCATTGATATCATTTACTTCTTCATATTGATTATCATCAGTGACAATGAAATAAGGGAAGCCATATATTTTTGGAACTGTGGATGACGAACAAAATTTGTCGGAAACAATCGATAATTGTTCCAATAGTGCATTTAAATCAATATTAGTCCAATCGATCGAAATTTCCACATTATCCTTTTCCATCACATGTAAATTGCCAAATTGTTGGGCACATGATATTTTGGATCGATTTTCTAATCGAGTACCCGGCATACTTTTTAGAATTTCATATCTGTTTACTATGGTCAAGAAAATATATTGTTTAGCTTTCAAAGTTTTGGGATTTCTTACAGTATAAGGGATTCCTCTATACTGTAGGAGATCCAAATTCAAAAAGATCAAAATAAAAGATACATTGTCATCGGGTGCCCAAAATTATCAACCATCTCAAGTTTGTTGCGAAAAAAATTCTCCCATGCCGAAATATCATCGTTCTGGGTCATTGGTGAAAAAACTTGGAGAACATCAAACTTATAGTCATTAGACAAAACAGTTTTCTTGGCCGGATTCGAGTGAAATATAGGAGAAGACGTTTTGTGATTATGCTTGTTACTAAATTTAGTTACATATATATTGGCATCAGTCTTTGCT
Organism: Cetraspora pellucida; assembly: GCA_910591915.1. Classification (NCBI taxonomy): domain Eukaryota; kingdom Fungi; phylum Glomeromycota; class Glomeromycetes; order Diversisporales; family Gigasporaceae; genus Cetraspora; species Cetraspora pellucida. The sequence goes on along the minus strand of CAJVQA010010785.1, from coordinate 4,482 downwards.
TTATCAAGTGTAACTTTCCATCTGCATGGTACAATTTTTCTAAGACGCTTTGAACGCTCATAAATCGCACCCTCCGTGCAAGTGTAACTTATTGTGCACACCGTCCCAGTTGTATCCGTTGTTATTGATTTCTGGCGATAACAAAACCGACAATACTTTTCAAAATATCTTTCTACATGCTCCCATGATAAAAACATAGAACCAATTTCAAGAACCGTTGGTGTCTCGTCATTGTGAAGTAACTTAAAATCCCTAGTGACATCTTTATTTAGCAAGAGAAAAAAGCATGCATGTATAAGAAGCTCGTCAACATTGAGTTAAATTTAAAACCAAGCGACAAGTAGTGCCTGCACTCACAGTTCCATATTTTTTCAAAAGGCCACTTTTGGTGACATTTGAGTTGTAGTTCAGGATTTGTTCCAACATCTTGGTCTGCGATAAATTGTAAACTCGCCACTGACGGTGGCATTTCGACAATTTGCATGTCTTCTTTTGTTGAATGTATTCTTGCTTGTGGAAATACAGACGTGTGAAGCCGGGAATAAAAAATCTGTGTGTATAAGGCTCCTGTTTGCGATAACTGGATCACACTGAAACATGAACCAAAACTTCTAGGTTTAGCCGCTTTAATATTATTACGTAGCAAAAGTACACTCGCTAATGGTGGTAGTGTTTGAGGTTGTATAAATTCTTCGGCTATTTTATATAGTCTTGATGGGTTGGGAATTCTTAAATATTTTGAACGACAATAAGTTGGATGTGTATGAAATGATGGAACCAAAATGGGATAGCCAGTCGCAGTTACTAGTCCCGATTTGGAGGTTGGGATCTGAAATGCCATTATCTTCGGTGGATTTTTTGACCATGTTAAGATAGTTGATGCTACAATTTTTAGGATGAATAAATAAATGTTGTCATAATAAATACAACGCACATTTTGTAAGCTGTATTATACGTACTTTGTTTGTCTATTAATGTGTTCAGCCCAATGGGCAGGTCAGTATTATAATGAACCCATGAGAGTAGTGGCCTTTTGGGAAAGCGTTGATCCAAAAGTACAACTTTATTGTCCGTTACTAAAATGGATTGAAACGAATTAGGGTATGGCATATGCTGAAACGCATATATTTGATCTCCTTCAATAGTACTGAACATATTGAGAGGTTGTGTGCTGCACGCATTCTATAAGATTGAAAAAAAAAAGCCCGAGTGAGACTTTACTGTAAATGTGGTAACTTATGCTGAAATTAACTGCTAAAATTTGGGTTGGATTTCATTTACATAATACCCATTAAAATCCACATCCACATCCATCTATGTCCTAACTCTGAAAAAAAACTATGAAGGATAAAATTTCATAATAGAATAATCGAAATTTCGGCATCGGCCAATTTCAGCATCAGTTGCCACAATAAATGTCTAATAGTAGATAGTATAAGTCATATAAGTTACCCTAAAATCAAAGAGGTCAATCCTTTCACGCGACGCAACATAAAGACATTGGGGGTGTGCGCTATATTCGCATGTTTTCCATAGGTCCTTTAATGATACATCTTCATGAACTTGAGGGTTCCTAATTATTTCAATTGCGTATTTGTCGATACTCCTAGAGTACATCAAGAGAAAATATTATTATGTGAGTTTAACTTTTTCAACCGGTAATTATATCGTGAATAACTCTGAAATTTACTTTGCTTGAGCTTGGTGTCTTTCTGCTCTCCATATATATACACCACCACCACAATCTACAATTGCAGCTTCACCATATAACCTAGGATTAAAAGCAACATGTGTGTGTTCAAAACTAGTCCTAGTACTATGGTTCAATACCGTATCTAGCGCAATTGGCTTAATTGACCCTTGAGTAGTGCTGGATGAAAAATCTGATCCTGTATTCATAGCACGGAAGAATGTTGTTCCAGTTGCTGTACGAACAGCTAGTAAGGCTGCATAAAAAGACATAATAAATAAAGATATCTAATCCTTACATGAAAAAACAAAATATATAAATTGGCCTTACAAGGTGTAACTTTATCATCGTTAGGAAATTTAAATTCCCAACTCTCTGAAATAGATGACGCAATTTGTCTAACTGGGGTTTTAAATTTTAACGTAGTCATAGTTGATAAGTTAAGTTCATGTCGTCCAATATAATATTCTGAACCTCGCAGCTCTTTATCATAAGACTCATCATATGACTCAGATGTAGGTATAAAGTCTTTATTGTGACGATGTAAGTAAACTGTTAATGTCAGTCCTTTAACCCTTAAACATTGAAAATAACATTATGAACCTCGTAGCTCTTTATCATATGGTTCATCATATGACTCTGATATAGGTATAAGGTCTTTATTATGACGATATAAGTAAACAATTAATTTCAATCCTTAAGATTTGAAACATTGAAAATGAGAAATTAATTACTTAAATCTGTTCCTGCAATACCCATTGGAAACGCGATAAACTTTTTCAACGCTTGTGCGTCTTTTTCATAATATCCAATTGAAATTAGTTGGCTGCTCATATATGGATCATATTTTTCGTTTTTATAATCATTGTAAGCTTCTTTATAAAAAATTCCTTTCATAAATTCTTGCGGAATATCGAATTCTGGATTAACGCTCTGCAGAAATTGTGCCTAAATTGAAATTCCATATTCGTAATGAATGAATCGGCAGCCCAAACGATCGATGATAATTTTATAAAGTAAATACAATGACTAAAATTACAGATTGTGCGGCATATTCTTTTGCTGTTCTTATATTTGCATTGAAGTTTACTGGGCTATATCGACGCGTATGCGGAAAGGTCTGGATAAGTGGGGAAAGTTGATAAATCTCCGGCTCGCTGTTACCTAAAATGAAAGATATAACGTTTATCTAAAATACACAACTTGTTGTGGGTGTCAATTTATTCGCGCTTACGTATTGAAGCGTTCGCGAATTCCCATTTAATAGAGTCTGGCGTACACTGATTATACACGAAACCTCCAAAACTTCCGAAATTCAGGGCTGTTGAAGTGGTAAGGTAATCTGGCCACGTACACCAAGGTGCCGCCTGAGGTTTGATGTTAGTGGACATTTGTACCCTAGCTAGCAGGGATGCATGGCATCGTAAAAATTAGGTATTTTTTTTACATCAAAAAAATAAAATAATCTACGTCAAATTTGTCAACATCGATGTTACACGACTGATCCTTCACCTGGTGTGCAACAGCATGACGGACATTCGATTTGATTGGCTTGAAGATCACTGAGTTACACAACATAAAAAAAAATTTTTAAAGTAACTCTTACTATAAAAAACCACATTGTCAATTGGCAACCCGTGGTTTTACATAATAAATTTTTTTTTTAATACATATTATAGTGTTCTTTAACTTTTCGTCTATCTTCTGTAAAAAAAGATCAGTATAGATTAGTATCTTTAAAAACTTTACTTATAAGAGCAAATTTAGGTAAGTAATAATATATATATATAACAAATAAGTTATATAAATGTATTTTTGCTTTTTATAGTGTCTGCCTATGTTTATAATATGCTGAGCATTTTTGTTTAGGCATAACATGAGGCACTAGTGCCCAATATGTCTGGTATGGACATTTATTAGCATTAGCTAAGCTTTTCTAGCATAATTACAAATTGAAGTTAAAATAATCTATATTTCGCATAATTATCAATAATAATTTTTTTTTTCTATCACTTTAGTAATTGTCTTTTGGAGTCATTGTTGTTGCTAGAGTTGCTATTGTTGAAGCAATTCTGGATTGTCTGTTAGTGCAAGCTTGTCACTTCAAATATCATTTTTGATATCATTTACGAATAGTGCTCCAATCAGGTTTGCCTAAATGACCTAAAACAAATCTGATTATAATAAATTTATTAGATGGATCATGACCCATATAGTAAATTCATTATAACTGAGTTGGTTTTAGGTTATTCAAATCAATCCGATTAGAACACTATTTACAGATAAGGATTCATCACTTGAGGTCATAATATTACTAAGCTTTTGTAAGTATAATGTTGATCTAGGTGTTAGCGTTTTCAGTATCATTGTTTAGATATTTATCATTTATAGCAGTTCTGTGTTGTTGTTAGGCTTCCTTGTAGTGTAGATTTTATGGTTTCATGTCATCGAGTTACTAGAATTTTTATAAGTGTAATTTCTGTTCTAGATGTTAATATTTTTGATGTTATTGTTTAGCAAATGCACTTTGCAAGAACATCACACTAACCTTTTTGAATTTTTCATTGATAATCTTGGATTAGAAAAAGGGAAGGCATTAGTTGATGCAATTTGCAACACTATGCTAATATTATTCATGGCTTTAATAGTAAGAAGTTGGGTCAAAATAAAGATAAGTATTAGCAAATCACTTTGAAAGAACATCATACTGATCTCATTTCATAGGCAGAAGTTCATCTGATTTGCTAATAAGTTCAATTTAATTTTACATTATTCATACAGTTTAGAAAACT